>MU108328.1:3902-15553 GCA_012274485.2 Sinapis alba
GGCCATAGAACCAGATATCAACATCCCAACCCTTAGACGCTCACCAAGAACAAGATCAGGAACTAGAGGAGTGATTGCAAGCTTCAGTGAAGCCATAGAAGGCCTATTTGCCAAAGACAACTCCAACCCCAACTTAGAAGATATCACAAGCCGTGTGAGCAAGCTATCTATATCCGGACAAGAAGATAAGGAGAAGGTACCTTATGTTATACAAGATGGTCCAAAAGATGATGCTATCCTATGGTCCATCCTACCTTGCAAAGAGATGGTTTCCATATTTACCATTGCTCCACTTAAGTGAAACGGTGTGCATTGAGAATAGAGGCAAGCTCCAAACGACAACACTTCACCCCTCAGCTTGCAACCCGGAATCCATTCAAGAAACAAGTAAGGTAAGTTCATTCCATTACTTAATATATTCGAATAACTTGATTTGCCTTGCAGGATTTTGAGTCTTTCTTATTTATTTCATTTGAATAAATCAAGGCATTGTTTACCCTATAGTTTTCATTAGGTCCTAATATTGAGTCATGTCATTTATTTGCTTCAAAGACCCCTAGAAGGGCACACTGCATTGGCGGTTATATAAGCCCCTAAAAGCAGTCTTGTAACATTCAACCCTTATGAAATATATGAGTCAGTTTGCCCTAGCAACTACCCCTAAGTCTTTTGAGAGTTTGTGAGAAACATTCTTGAGAGCAGCCGTGTTATATCAAGTTCAGTTCATAGGAGTTGTGGTTACACTTCGATCCATTGATTGTGTGATTCAATCTCTTCTATCTTCATCTCCATTGTTTTGTTCTTGTGGGGTTGTTTATACGAGCAAACCACTCGAATCCATCAACCATCAGCACGCCATCTTCCACCCCTTGATTCACCAAGTTGGTTATACGACCAAGTGGTGTTTCCCACCTCCATTGTGTATCAACAAGTCTCAACCAGCCGGATCCACATCATCTCTTCCCATCTCCATCGATCTATCTCTTTTCCCCATCCATCCATATCACGGTTTGTTGATCTTGTCTTGCTTATCAAACCAGTTTGAGAAAGGTACCATCCGTGCCTATATCATTTTGGTATCAGAGCCGAAAGGCTCCATTTCAGGTTATCTCTTTCTTATTCATATAGATCGTTTCATTCCCTTTAGAAAAACCATAAAAAGTTTCAATTTCGCTTGCATCCTAGTTGTTTACCATTGTCGTGTTCTTGAAGTTCTAGTTCATATAAACCGAAAAGAAAAGAAGAAGTCGAGATTAGTATTGATTAGATCCGAATTTGCATCAAGAAAATTCAAAAAAAAAAAAAGATGTTAGTAATAACTCATTGCATCTAGTTTCCCATTATAGCTTATTCACATATCCGGTTTCCTTTTTTGAATATTGCATTTCGAAATCATAAAGCATCATAAAGAGATAGTCTATTTCTCTTGTCTTTTTCTTTGTTAGCTACCATATTATCACCATTTCCTATTGCTTTCACTTGATCTTGAGAATTATTTCCAGGTTAAGTAATGGGAGACAATAGCTCATCATCAACTGATAATGCGGCCTCTATGGCTCAGCTTCTACAAGCTATGCAATCCATCAGTGAGAGGATGACTCGCCTAGAGCAAGGGCAACAAGCTCAGGCCAATAACCAAGCAAACAACCAGGCGCAAGGTCCAAACAACCCACCTCAGAGGCAACAACAACAACAACAACAAGGGGATCCACCAGATGGAAGTGGGACTGATAGTGACATGCCAAGCCTAGAGGAGGATGAGCAAAGACCTCTACCAAGGAGGAATGCTAGGAACCGTGGGAGGAACCATGGGAGAAACCATGACGAGGAAGATGAGAACCCATGGCAAGGAGGCAAAGACTTGAAGCTTACTCCACCCACCTTTGCTGGAAAGGTTAATCCTGATGCTTACATAGATTGGGAGACTAGAATGGAGTATATCTTTGACTACTACCATTACACGGAAGCAAGAAAGATCTCTCTAGCTGCTGCTCAACTCACGGAGACTGCCTTGTCTTGGTGGGATAGAGAGACCTCGGAAAGGAGAAGGCTGAGGCGTGATCCCATTCTCCATTGGGATGACATGAGAGCCTTGCTGAGGAAGCGATATGTTCCAAGCTACTACTACCGAGACCTTCAAAAGAGGTTTAGAAAGCTCACTCAAGGAACCAAGTCAGTTGAAGAGTACTATGAGGAGTTTGATGCCCTCAAGAACCGCTTGGAAGTACAAGACTCTGAAGAAACCTTGATGGCACAATTCCTAGATGGTTTACAAGACCGGATCACAAGAAAGGTGGAGAGGCAGAACTATGAGCATTTCCATGACTTGTTACACTATGCCATCCAAGCTGAACAACACATCAAACGCAAGACAGCAGCCACCAGTAGAAGCAAGAGCACTTGGACCCCACCCGTGCAAAGGAACAATGACAAAGGCAAGTCTATTGAGGTAGAGAGCCGGTTCAAGAAGAATACAACACCAGAGGCTTCCAAGGGACTTAAGACTGATCAAGCAAGGACAAATGCACCAAGAAACCGAGACATTACATGTTACAAGTGTCAAGGAAAGGGACACTATGCTCGTGATTGTCCAAACCAAAGGGTTATGATCCTTAGAGAAGATGGAGGGTATGAAACCCAAGAAGAAGGTGAAGGAGAAACAGCTATAACTGATGAAGAAATCACTGACTATCCGGATGAAGGAGAGTTACTTGTGACCAGGAGAGTGCTCAGTGCAATGTTTGAGCCAGAGACCATCCAAAGAGAGAACATCTTCCATACCAAATGCACTATAGACTCCAAGGTATGTAGTCTAATCATTGATGGAGGTTCTTGTACTAATGTTGCTAGCAAGTATTTGGTTGATAAGCTAGGTCTCAAGAAGACTAAGCACCCCAAGCCATATAGACTCAAGTGGCTGAATGATGAAACCGAGTTGAAGATTGGAGAACAAGTGGTGATACCATTCAGCATAGGCAGATATGCTGATCAAGTAACTTGTGATGTTGTTCCCATGCAAGCTGGACACCTTTTGCTTGGCAGACCTTGGCAGTTTGACAAGGAGACCATCCATAATGGACGCACCAACTACTACAGCTTCACTCACCACAACCGCAAGCACAACCTTGCCCCTTTGAGCCCACAGCAAGTTCTTGATATGCAAAGAGACATGGACAAAGGTAACAAGGTAAGTAAGACTAGTCTATACATCACCTCTCATCAGGTTTTAAAATCATTAGAATGCAAAACACAGGTGCTACTAATGATCTTTAAGGAAGGTGTGTTGACAGGTTATGAGGATCAAGAACTTCCACCAGAGATTGTTCAACTTATTGAGAAGTTCCCTGACCTCTTTCCAGAAGATATACCCACGGGTTTGCCACCTACCAGGGGAATAGAGCACCAGATTGATCTAATTCCAGGAACTCCATTACCAAACCGGCCAGCCTATAGAGTCAATCCGGAAGAAGCCAAGGAACTAGAGAAACAAGTGCAAGACTTGATGGACAAGGGATACATCCGAGAGAGTCTAAGCCCATGTGCAGTTCCTGTCTTACTAGTGCCCAAGAAGGATGGAACCTGGAGAATGTGTGTTGATTGCCGAGCCATCAACAACATAACCATCAAGTATAGACATCCCATTCCGATGCTGGATGACATGTTAGATGAACTCAGTGGTGCCACTATCTTCTCCAAGATAGACTTGAAGAGTGGATATCATCAGGTGAGAATGAAAGAAGGAGATGAGTGGAAAACTGCCTTCAAGACCAAGAGAGGTCTCTATGAATGGTTAGTCATGCCATTTGGTCTCACAAATGCTCCCAGCACATTCATGCGCCTCATGAACCATGTCCTAAGGGCATACATCTGTAAGTTTGTAGTTGTTTACTTTGATGACATCCTAATCTATAGCACTAGCTTAGAAGATCATCTTAAACACCTTGAGAAAGTATTAGAGACTTTACGCTAGGAGCACCTATATGCTAACCTCAAGAAGTGTACCTTTTGCATTGATCAATTAGTTTTTCTAGGCTTTGTTGTTAGTTCACAGGGACTCAAGGTGGATGAAGAGAAGATCAATGCAGTACAAGACTGGCCAACACCAACCACAATCAGCCATGTTAGGAGTTTCCATGGATTGGCAAGCTTCTATAGGAGATTTGTCAAAGACTTCAGCACCCTTGCAGCACCATTAACTTCAGTAATCAAGAAGGATGTAGCTTTCAAATGGGGAACTGAACAGGAAGAAGCTTTTCAAAAACTTAAAGATAGTTTAACTAATGCTCCTGTTTTGGTTTTGCCTAACTTTGACAAAACCTTTGAGATTGAATGTGATGCTTCAGGAACAGGGATTGGAGCCGTGTTAACTCAAGGAGGTAAGCCAGTAGCATTCTTCAGTGAGAAGTTACATGGGGCTACACTCAATTACCCAACCTATGACAAAGAGTTGTATGCCTTAGTGAGATCATTGGAGACTTGGCAACACTACTTACTGTCCAAGGAGTTTGTAATCCACACTGACCATGAAACACTCAAGTACTTAAGAGGCCAGACAACCTTGAAGAAGAGACATGCCAGGTGGTTAGAGTTTGTGGAGTCATTCCCTTATGTGATCAAGTACAAGAAGGGAAAGGAGAACATTGTGGCTGATGCATTATCAAGAAGGCATGCGCTTATATCATTGATGGAAGCCAAGGTTATGGGATTTGAACACATCAAGAATCAATATAGAGAAGACCCGGACTTTGGAGACATCTACCAGCAGTGCAAGCAAGGCGCCTTTGGATCCTATTACCAGCATGATGAGTTCCTCTTCAGAGATAAGAGACTATGCATTCCACAGGGGTCAATGCGTGACCTCATCTTAAGAGAGGCACATGGAGGTGGCCTCATGGGACACTTTGGACGTGATAAGACATTGAGCATAGTGGCAGAGCACTTCTTTTGGCCTCACCTAAGAAGAGATGTAGAAAAGCTTTGTGCAAGATGCATTGTCTGCCTCAAAGCCAAATCCAGGTTACATCCCCATGGTCTTTATATGCCTTTACCTATCCCTGACCTACCTTGGGTAGATATTTCCATGGATTTTGTTCTAGGATTGCCAAAGATTAGGAACAAGGACTCCATCTTTGTAGTGGTGGACAGGTTTTCTAAAATGGCACATTTTATTCCTTGCACTAAAACTAATGATGCTTCTCAAACTGCTGATTTGTTTTTCAAAGAAGTTGTCAAACTTCATGGTATTCCTAGAACTATTGTGTCTGACAGGGACACCAAGTTCTTGAGCCACTTTTGGAGAACCTTGTGGAGGAAGTTAGGTACCAAACTGCTATTCTCAACCACTTGCCACCCCCAAACTGATGGACAAACTGAGGTTGTTAACCGCACCCTCTCTACTCTTTTAAGAGCCACGGTTGGTAAGAACTTAAGGAATTGGCTTGATTGTTTACCTTTCATTGAGTTTGCATATAATAGAGTACCACACTCTGCTACTAAACTTTCACCTTTTGAGATTGTGTATGGATTTAAGCCTATGACACCTTTGGATCTCTCACCCATTCTTCCCCATAGAGACCAGATGGTTAGTACGGATGCAGAAACTAAGGTCGAGTACATGAAGAAGGTCCATAAAACCATCAAGGAGAACTTGGAGAAACAAAATGAGAAGAACAAGAAGCAAGCTGACAAAGGCAGGAAGGAGGTTTCCTTTGAGCCAGGAGATTGGGTTTGGTTACACATGAGGTCTGAAAGATTCCCAAAACAAAGGAAGTCCAAGCTAGCACCAAGGGGAGACGGCCCATTCAAAGTTGTGAAGAAGATCAATGACAATGCATATCAGCTGGAGCTGCCAGGTGAGCTTAATGTATCTTCCACCTTCAATGTATCTGATCTGTCCTACTTTCATGCAGATGAATCAGTTCTGAGGTCAGAACCTTCTCAAGAGGGAGAGAATGATGAGGCCATAGAACCAGATATCAACATCCCAACCCTTAGACGCTCACCAAGAACAAGATCAGGAACTAGAGGAGTGATTGCAAGCTTCAGTGAAGCCATAGAAGGCCTATTTGCCAAAGACAACTCCAACCCCAACTTAGAAGATATCACAAGCCGTGTGAGCAAGCTATCTATATCCGGACAAGAAGATAAGGAGAAGGTACCTTATGTTATACAAGATGGTCCAAAAGATGATGCTATCCTATGGTCCATCCTACCTTGCAAAGAGATGGTTTCCTTATTTATCATTGCTCCACTTTAAGTGAAACGGTGTGCATTGAGAATAGAGGCAAGCTCCAAACGACAACACTTCACTCCTCAGGTTGCAACCCAGAATCCATTCAAGAAACAAGTAAGGTAAGTTCATTCCATTACTTAATATATTCGAATAACTTGATTTGCCTTGCAGGATTTTGAGTCTTTCTTATTTATTTCATTTGAATAAATCAAGGCATTGTTTAGCCTCTAGTTTTCATTAGGTCCTAATATTGAGTCATGTCATTTATTTGCTTCAAAGACCCCTAGAAGGGCACACTGCATTGGCGATTATATAAGCCCCTATAAGCAGTCTTGTAACATTCAACCCTTATGAAATATATGAGTCTGTTTGCCCTAGCAACTACCCCTAAGTCTTTTGAGAGTTTGTGAGAAACATTCTTGAGAGCAGCCGTGTTATATCAAGTTCAGTTCATAGGACTTGTGGTTACACTTCGATCCATTGATTGTGTGATTCAATCTCTTCTATCTTCATCTCCATTGCTTTGTTCTTGTGGGGTTGTTTATGCGACCAAACCACTCGAATCCATCAACCATCAGCACGCCATCTTCCACCCCTTGATTCACCAAGTTGGTTATACGACCAAGTGGTGTTTCCCACCCCCATTGTGTATCAACAAGTCTCAACCAGCCGGATTCACATCATCTCTTCCCATCTCCATCGATCTATCTCTTTTCCCCATCCATCCAAATCACGGTTTGTTGATCTTGTCTTGCTTATCAAACCAGTTTGAGAAAGGTACAATCCGTGCCAATATCAATACAAGCCTCACAATCACTTTTAAAGGAAATACTAGGTAACATGATGTTTAAAGTGTTCGAATTGGGACAATATGAGGAGAATAGAAGAGAATGATTGAGTTTAGGTGATATTTGTGTGAAGAACAATGAAGAACATAGCAAGAACAAGAGAATATGATTCTGGACAGTGTAAGAGAGAGGGAGGAGAGAGAATGACGAATTTGAGAGTAAAAGAGAGAGAAAGGGAGATTATTCTCCTTAATATTATTTCTCAGCTTGCAGATTACATATATAGGGAAACCAGAGAGAGAGGGGACAGTGACACAAATAATAAACAAATGTATACATTATTTAAATCTGTTCTGGATGCCTGAAAGTGCTAGTACCTAACAGCTCTCTTCTCCCCATTCAGAACACGTGATTCTTCTCTATTTGAATTCAAATCTTGCCAACTCCTCTCCAACAGTCCTCTTAGCATCTGAATACATTCTGGACGAAATCACATCAGTTCCCTGCCTCTCAAGGCAAGTTAGGGCAGAGTTGGTTACTTTGTGATCCAAGACTGTACGGAATGTCTTTTCTCTCAAGTAACCACAGCATCTGATCTTCTCTTGTCAATGCATCTTCTTCTCTTTGGTTCTTCATTTCAATACTCCCCCTCAAGCTTGATCCTAGGAACTGATCAAGCTTGGAAACATGAAGAACCTCCCTCATTAAAATCTTAGTGTGAAAAACCCAGTGGGACAAAAACACACAAAGGAAAAAGAGTAGAGGTCTCCATGCTAGAAGAGTCAGTGAGATGTGAGGTCTATGAGTCCCAACTTAGAGTGGATGAACTCACAGACTTTGATGCTTGCTGCCTTGGTAAAAATGTCAGCAAGCTGGTCTTCACTTCTTGTGTAACAAGGTAGGATGATTTGCTTCTCCACAGCCTGTCTAACCTTGTGGCAGTCTACTTCAATATGTTTGGTTCTTTCATGGAAGACTGAGTTGCTGGCAATATGAACGGAAGCCTGATTGTCACAGTGCATTGTGATAGGTGTTGTAGTCTCAATGCCCAAGTCTCCAAGCAACCCCTTTATCCAAATCAACTCGTTTGTGAGCTTCCTCATGGCTCTATACTTAGCTTCAGCACTTGAGCATGATACAATCATTTGCTTCTTGCTCTTCCAAGTTACCAAGTTGCCTCCAATGAAGGTGCAATAACCAGTAGTTGATCACCTATCAACCCTATCTCCTGCCCAATCAGCATCACAGTAGCCTACAATCTCTGTGCTTCCATTGCAAGCCATCCATACACCCTGACCAGGAGCCTCTCTCAGATATCTCAAGATTCTTTCCACCATGTTCCAATGATGAACCTTAGGCGCCTGCATGTGTTGACTGACTTGGTTCACTGCAAAGCAGATATCTGGCCTTGTAATGGTTAGATAAATGAGTTTCCCAACCATTCTCCTATACTGCTTCACATCACCATAAGGTTTGTCCTCAAACTCCCCCTCTCTAAGTACTTTGTAACCTTCTTCCAATGGTGTTTTGGCTGCTCTTCCTCCAAGGTTTCCTGCCTCAGTTAAAAGATCAAGTGTGTACTTCCTTTGAGACAGAAAGAGCCCCTCTTTAGAGCGGCATACTTCAATCCCAAGGAAGTACTTGAGTTCACCTAAATCTTTAATATCAAAAACAGACTTTAGGAATACCTTGGTTTCTTTGATGCCTTGTTTGTCACTGCCTGTGATGATTATATCATCTACATAGATCAAGATGACTACAATCCCTCTTGGACCAGTGAGTGTAAACAAGGTGTGATCAGCTTCTGATTTCCTGAAGCCTCTTCCATTCAGTGTAGTACTCAACTTGTGGTACCATGCTCTTGGAGATTGCTTCAACCCATAAATTGCTTTCTTGAGTCTTAGAACATTTCCAGGTTTTACCAGGTTCTCTAGACCAGGAGGTGGGTGCATATAAACTTCATCTTCTAACTCTCCTTGAAGGAAAGCATTCTTGACATCCATCTGCCACAATTCCCACTCCAAATTTGTTGCAAGTGATAGGATGATACGAATTGTATGCAGCTTGGCTACTGGTGCAAATGTGTCAATATAATCCTCTCCATATGTCTGAGTGAAGCCTCTTGCAACCAGTCTTGTTTTGCACCTCTCCACCTTTCCATTTGGTAGAAACTTGATAGTGAACATCCACTTGCTTGACACAGCTTTCTTGCCCTTTGGGAGTTCACTCTCATACCAAGTATCATTGATGATCATGGCATTTATCTCATCTCCAACTGATTTTCTCCACACCTCAAGCTCCATTGCTTCTGCATATGATCTTGGTACATATGCTTCATCTAAACCAACAATGAAAGCTTGATGCTCAGATGGGAATTGTGCAAAGGAGCATACTGCTGAAGTGGGATGAGCTACTGCTTGACTGTTGAAGTAGACTCTTGTGTTCACCCAGTTAGAAGGATCTTTCCTTATCCTTGTGCTTCTTCTCAAAGGTTGAACCTGAGCTTGTTCCTCTTGCTGCTCTTGTTCCTCATGAACTTGGGCAGTCTCCTGATCTTGTGCACTCTCCTGATCATGACCATCTGAACCTTGTTGCTGTTCTGGTTCTTGTTCATTTCCCCCTTCAGGATCAGGATGAGGGACTTCATCAGCCTCTTGTACAGTCTCTTGAGTAGGAGCAACTTCTCTGGTCGCCTCCTTTTCCTTTGATAAACTGATTCCAAGATTCTCCAAGATAATTCTCAGGTTATTGGCCCTATCTGATGCTTGAGACAGATCTTTGAGCTCATCCCAATTCTTCTCAGCATAGAACCCTTTTCCCTCCATAAACTTGACATCTCTAGAGACAAGCACTTTTCTTGCTTCAGGATTGTAGCACTTGTATCCTTTTTGAGTGGGGGAATAGCCTATGAAAATACACTTCATGCTCTTTGCTTCTAGTTTATTCCTTTGCTCCCCAGGTATTAGCACAAAACAGGCACATCCAAACACTCTAAGGTGATCAATTGATGGTCTGGTTTGGTTCAACACTTCATAAGGAGATATATCCTTCAACACCTTGGTAGGAATCCTGTTGATCAGATAGCATGCTGTCACCACAGCATCACTCCAGAATCTCTTAGGAACATTTGCATGGAACATCATTGATCTAGCAACCTCCATTAGATGCCTATTCTTCCTTTCAGCCACTCCATTTTGCTGAGGTGTATAAGGACAACTTGTTTGGTGAACTATGCCATGTTTTGCCAAAAGATTCTTGAAAGCATGGCTTGTATACTCTCCTCCATTGTCTGACCTTAGTACCTTCACATTAGCCTTAAAGTGGTTAGTAACATAAGATTGAAAGTTCATAAAAGCATCTAACACACGATCCTTAGATGGAAGCAATGTAATCCAAGTGTACTTTGATTTTTCATCAATAAAGGTGACAAAGTACTTGTGATTATCCCTAGACAAACAAGGAGAGGTCCACACATCAGAATGAATTAAATCAAAACATCTTTCATATATTGTTCCTGATGTTGGAAACACAGATTTGCAATGCTTTCCTAAAATACATGCTTCACATTCTAGATGACTAAATGACATATTAGGAATCATGAGTTCTAATGCACGTGAGTGTGGGTGGCCTAATCTAGTATGGCAAGTAGTGCTATCACATAGATTAGTACTGGTCATGCATAGAGGAGTAGAAGAAGTAGAGTAAGAAGGCTTCGTCTTTTGGAGATGGTATAAACCATCTTTGTTGTTGCCTTCTCCAATCACCTTCCCTGTCTTAAGGTCCTGAAACTCAACATCATTAGGCCTAAAAACCACGTGACAATTCAGGTCAACAGTGGCCTTTTTCACTGAGAGTAAGTTAGAAGCAAAACCAGGCATATAGAAGGCAGTGGAATCCCTATCAAACAACTTAAGGTTCCCTACTCCTTCTATCTTTACCCTATCTCCATTTGCTTTTGTAACATTTCCTAAGGCAGGCTTAATATCAGTAATAAGACTCCTATCACTAATCATATGATGACTAGCTCCTGAGTCTATTATGATTGGCTTAGAGATAAGGGAATGTGTACCAGACTTCTTTGCGGAGATAATGGCCTTGGCTGCTTTGATCAGTGACTCAATATCACTCATTCTGATGGGTCCATCATTGATCACAGCCTTGCTCCAGCTTTCTCCTCCATTAGAGTCACTGATCAGTGCTGAATACATAGATACGCCTTTGAGACATGATTGATCATTCACTTCTCTTCTGAGTTTTATTCCACCAGACTTGAAATCAAAGCAGCTTGGTTTGATGTTTTTTCTGACATGTCTCTTCTTAGTTTTCTTTAATCCAGGTAACACCACCATCCTTCCATTCTTGTTGTGCATATCTTTGAAAGCTGGCTTGCTTTCCCTTGTAAAGAGGTTGTGTGATGTTTGTTCTCTCTGAACTAGAGCACACACACCATCTAGGTCAGGGAGTTTCTCTGCCCTGAGAATATGCTTGATCAACTGGTTGTAGGATGGACTTAGATTCAAGAGAAGACTGAAGACCTTGTCTTGTTCATATCTTTCTCTTATGACATCTGGATCAGTAGAGAAGGGCCTCAGTGTATCCAGCTCTGCCCACAAGCTTCTGAACTTGCCAAA
>MU108328.1:17598-28736 GCA_012274485.2 Sinapis alba
TCCCCCTTTCCTCCAAAGAGACCCACTGAACCTTGCTCTTTTTGTACTTGAGCACACACTTCTTCAAGGCTTGGTAACTTCTCTGCCCTTAGCATGTGCTTGATTAGGTCATTGTACCCTGGGTTCAGTGTGAGAAGTAAGGCAAAGACCTTGTCTTGTTCACGCCTATCATTCAGCACACTTGGCTCCACTGTGCTTGGCCTCAACATCTCTAACTCGGCCCACAGTGCTCTGAACTTGCCAAAGTGTTGGTTGAAGTCCATGTTCTCCTGATGTAGAGAGTTGATAGCTTTCTTGACTTCAAACACTCTACTCAAGTTTGAAATGTTGCCATACACCTTTTGAAGTGTATCCCACAACTCCTTGGAGCTCTCACAGTATGAATAAGCTTCCAAGATAGATGGCTCCAAGCTGTTTTGAATGATGGACAACACCATGAGGTCCTCCTGACCCCATTTCCCATCACCAGCAACCACCATCTCCACGCCCTCTTGGTCTTTAATGGTTTTCTTTGGGGCTTCTCCAGTGGAAACATGTTCCCATAAGCCCCTTCCTCCAAGTGCTGTTTTGGCCAATCTGGACCACAGCAAGTAGTTTACCCCTGTTAGGGTCACTGGGATTACCACAAGCTTAGCATTCTCCATTCTGGACTTGATTTTAGTAGTAAGCAAGGACAGAGTATGAAGAAGAGAAAACTTCCAGGTTTTTGAAAAATAATAAGGATGAAAGAACAGAGGATGAAAAAACAGAGTTTCTGGAACTAGAGGATGTAGAACAGAGTATTTTGCGGAAGTAGAAGAAATGGACAAAAGAGAGTGAGCTAGAATAGGTCTCAAGAGCTTTGAGGTTCTGATACCATGTGAGAATTAGAGAACCAGTGTGTGATTAATTAAAGAACATGAAGAACATCTTGATGAACAAGAGAGAGAGAGAGAACTCGTATGAGAGCAAGAGAGAGAGATAGAACTGATTTGCTTGATTAATCTGGTTTGTGGTTACAAGTCTATAAATAGAGAAACAAAGAGAATGCAAACAACAAGGATATAATAAAGAAATAGGGCCTGGATGAGACAGACTGAATCAGGCAGACTGGCCTGGATCAGGAGTGATAGTGACATGTCCCCCATCTCTCTCCTCCTTAACCTAACATGTGATCTTTCCCTTTGACTTCAGTATCAACGGCTCCCTGCCTCTTCTGACTCCTTAGGGACTTCGAAATGCATCATTTAGTTAGGCTAACCAGCTTAGTTACCTTGTAGTTCAAGTCTTGATCAAGGAAGCCCCAAACCGGTTTGTATGCACAAACCTCCCTTAACCTTGATTGATCCGAGTTGTCTTCCTTTCTTCATCTTTATTTCTACTTCATGTTAACAATTAATAGTTCCAAATCAAGCTTCTTACATAGTGATTCATCCTTGTTTGATTAGAAGCTTGAAGAACTTGCCATATGTCCAAACAGGCTAAACATGGATATCCTGATTAGAAAGTGGAATAACTTCTTCAACTTAACTCCTATGAGGTTTATTCAACTTCATGAAAGAATTTCCACTGATTAATGGTTTCAAATCAAGCTTCTTACATAGTGATTCATCCTGGTTTGATTAGAAGCTTGAAGAACTTACCATATGTCCAAACATGATAAACATGGATATCATGATTAGAAACTGGAATAACTTCTTCAACATAACTCCTATGAGATTTATTCAACTTAATGAAAGACTCTCCACTAATTAATAGTTCCAAATCAAGCTTTTTACATAGTGATTCATCCTGGTTTGATTAGAAGCTTAAAGAACTTTCCATATGTCCAAACAGGCTAAACATGGATATCTTGATTAGAAAGTGGAATAACTTCTTCAACATAACTCCTATGAGATTTATTCAACTTCATGAAAGACTCTCTACTGAATAATGGTTCCAAATCAAGTTTCTTACATAGTGATTCATCCTGGTTTGATTAGAAGCTTGAAGAACATGTCATATGTCCAAACAGGCTTAACATGGATATCATGATTAGAAAGTGGAATAACTTCTTCAACATAACTCCTATGAGATTTATTCAACTTCATGGAAGACTCTCCACAGAGTAATGGTTCCAAATCAAGCTTCTTACATAGTGATTCAGGTACTTGCATCTCAAGGAAGGAAGACTTGGTGTGACCGAGCACTTGAACCTAACAAGACGGTTAGGTGAAAGGGGGAGAAACCAAGATCGGTCCTTAAGAAGAGAGCAAGGTGTGGAGGCCGTGATCCAGAGCCTATGTGCCCAAACCTCAGTGATACTAAGGCACATAGGCTCATTGGCCAATCCCTAGGCCTTGAGGATCTCCACTCTTTTTCCCTTACAAGGGTTTGTCCCAAAGAGTTTACCTTGTAAGGTTTTTAATGAGGGAATTTCTTCAAGGTTCCAAGCTTGACTTAGGATCACCTAGAGTCAAGCTTGAGGGGGAGTGTTAACTTGAAAAAAAGAAATGGAGAAACCAAAGGAGTTGTGGGAGATGGGGTCTTGTACAAGAATAGGGCAAGACCTCCGGAGATTGTCTGTCAAGGCTTTAGGAGTGCCTAAAGGTGTCCAGAAGTGTCCTTAAGAGTGTGCAAACTTAGGGCAAAGTCCAGGAGGGACTTAGAAGTATGTTTGGGAGCAAATGGGTGGATGTGCAAAGATAGGGCGAGACCGGTACGGATCTGTACTGACTTGTACGGACTTGTACGGACCAGGGTCGACCCAAGAAATTCAGACTTGACCATTTGAGAAGATTTGAAGTTGATGCAAAAATAGGGCACAGCTTGACATCTCCGGGAAAGCTTGTGCAAAGTCTGTGCAGGAATAGGGTGCTAGACAAAAGGATAAGGTTCTGATCAGATGGCATCAAAGGAGAATCAAAGGAGATGCCATTGGAGCCTGATTGGGCGATCTGGTCATGAGACAGGCTGGCTTTGGCTGTAAAGAGAAAGGCAGCCTTAACTATGAACCTGGACTAATATATGGACAGATGCAGGAGCCTAAGGAGAACCAATCAGAAGGTGGGATTGTTTGAATTAAGCATCCATGCGCCAACCTCCCTTTATCCAATCAGATCACTTCACACAGATTGCAACAAGAGCAACTCATCCACACCATCCATTCCTCTTAAGTTATTACAGCCATTAGATATAGGTTTATGAGATTGCAAAATGTAAATTCCTATATAATGTCTTTGTATGTGATTGTAAGATGTAAGCTGAAAGGGGGGTTTCCCCTTCCTCTTCATAATCTTAAGTCTCTGGTTCTGAATCTCCATAGTCTCTCCTAGTCTCTATTAATCTCTCCCATTCTCGCAAAAACAACACCTTCTTACTCTCTCTCTAAAACACTTAGAACAAACTCTCATCTTGCTCCATTGGAGCTTTCACAAACAAACATCCAACCAGAGTTGAGATCTCTTTAAAACTCATACTTACATAGTGATTCATCCTGGTTTGATTAGAAGCTTGAAGAACTTGCCATATATCCAAACAAGCTAAACATGGATATCCTGCTTAGAAAGTGAAATAACTTCTTCAACATAACTCCTATGAGGTTTATTCAACTTCATGAAAGAATATCCACTGATTAATGGTTCCAAATCAAGTTTCTTACATAGTGATTCATTCTGGTTTGATTAGAAGCTTGAAGAACTTGCCATATGTCCAAACATGCTAAACATGGATATCATGATTAGAAAGTGGAATAACTTCTTCAACACAACTCCTATGAGATTTATTCAACTTCATGAAAGACTCTCCACTGATTAATAGTTCCAAATCAAGTTTCTTACATAGTGATTCATCCTGGTTTGATAAGAAGCTTGAAGAACTTGCCATATGTCCAAACAAGCTAAACATGGATATCCTGATTAGAAAGTGGAATAACTTCTTCAAAATAACTCCTATGAGATTTATTCAACTTCATGAAAGACTCTCCACTGATTAATAGTTCCAAATCAAGCTTCTTAGATAGTGATTCATCCTTGTTTGATTAAAAGCTTGAAGAACTTGCCATATGTCCAAACAGGCTAAACATGGATATCCTGATTAGAAAGTGGAATAACTTATTCAACATAACTCCTATGAGGTTTATTCAAATTCATGACAGAATCTCCACTGATTAATGGTTCCAAATCAAGCTTCTTATATACTGAATCATCCTGGTTCGATTAGAAATGTGAAGAACTTGCCATTTGTCCAAACAGGCTAAACATGGATATCATGATTAGAAAGTGGAATAACTTCTTCAACATAACTCCTATGAGATTTATTCAACTTCATGAAAGACTCTACACTGAATAATGGTTCCAAATCAAGCTTCTTACATAGTGATTCATTCTGGTTTGATTAGACGCTTGAAGAACTTGCCATATGTCCAAACAGGCTAAACATGGATATCCTGATTAGAAAGTGGAATAACTTATTCAACATAACTCCTATGAGGTTTATTCAACTTCATGAAAGAATCTCCACTGATTAATGGTTCCAAATCAAGCTTCTTACATAGTGATTCATCCTGGTTCGATTAGAAACGTGAAGAACTTGCCATATGTCCAAACAGGCTAAACATGGATATCCTGATTAGAAAGTGGAATAACTTCTTCAACATAACTCCTATGAGATTTATTCAACTTTATGAAAGACTCTCAACTTATTAATAGTTCCAAATCAAGCTTCTTACATAGTGATTCATCCTTGTTTGATTAGAAGTTTGAAGAACTTGCCATATGTCCAAACAAGCTAAACATGGATATCCTGATTAGAAAGTGGAATAACTTCTTCAACATAACTCCTATGAGGTTTATTCAACTTCATGAAAGAATTTCCACTGATTAATGGTTCCAAATCAAGCTTCTTACACAGTGATTCATCCTGGTTTGATTAGAAGCTTGAAGAACTTGCCATATGTCCAAACATGATAAACATGGATATCATGATTAGAAACTGGAATAACTTCTTCAACATAATTCCTATGAGATTTATTCAACTTCATAAAAGACTCTCCACTAATTAATAGTTCCAAATCAAGCTTCTTACAAAGTGATTCATCCTGGCTTGATTAGAAGCTTGAAGAACTTGCCATATATCCAAACAGGCTAAACATGGATATCCTGCTTAGAAAGTGGAATAACTTCTTCAACATAACTCCTATGAGGTTTATTCAACTTCATGAAAGGATCTCCACTGATTAATGGTTCCAAATCAAGTTTCTTACATAGTGATTCATCCTGGTTTGATTAGAAGCTTGAAGAACTTGCCATATGTCCAAACATGCTAAGCATGGATATCATGATTAAGAAGTGGAATAACTTCTTCAACACAACTCCTATGAGATTTATTTAACTTTATGAAAGACTCTCCACTGATTAATAGTTCCAAATCAAGTTTCTTACATAGTGATTCATCCTGGTTTGATTAGAAGCTTGAAGAACTTGCCATATGTCCAAACAAGCTAAACATGGACATCCTGATTAGAAAGTGGAATAACTTCTTCAACATAACTCCTATGAGATTTATTCAACTTTATGAAAGACTCTCCACTGATTAATAGTTCCAAATCAAGCTTCTTACATAGTGATTCATCCTTGTTTGATTAGAAGCTTGAAGAACTTGCCATATGTCCAAACAGGCTAAACATGGATATCCTGATTAGAAAGTGGAATAACTTATTCAACATAACTCCTATGAGGTTTATTCAACTTCATGAAAGAATCTCCACTGATTAATGGTTCCAAATCAAGCTTCTTACATAGTGATTCATCCTGGTTCGATTAGAAACGTGAAGAACTTGCCACATGTCCAAACATGCTAAACATGGATATCCTGATTAGAAAGTGTAATAACTTCTTCAACATAACTCCTATGAGATTTATTCAACTTCATGAAAGACTATACACTGAATAATGGTTCCAAATCAAGCTTCTTACATAGTGATTCATCCTGGTTGATTAGAAGCTTGAAGAACTTGCCATATGTCAAAACAGGCTAAACATGGATATCATGATTAGAAAGTGGAATAACTTCTTCAACATAACTCCTATGAGATTTATTCAACTTCATGAAAGACTCTCCACTGAATAATGGTTCCAAATCAAGCTTCTTACATAATGATTCATCATGGTCTGATTAGAAGCTTGAAGAACTTGTCATATGTCCAAACATGCTAAACATGGATATCATGATTAGAAAGTGGAATAACTTTTTCAACATAACTCCTATGAGATTTATTCAACTTCATGAAAGACTCTCCACTGAATAATGGTTCCAAATCAAGCTTCTTACATAATGATTCATCCTGCTTTGATTATAATCTTGAACAAACTTGCCATATTTCCAAACAGGCTAAAAATGAATATCATGATTAGAAAATGGAATAACTTCTTCATGTTAATTTATGAGTATTTAGAGATGGAATTGTGTAGAGAATCAGGAACTATGAAGAACAAGAGTAAGAGAGGAGAGTAATTTGTGAGAGAGAGTATAGACAGAGAGAGAGGAGAATTTCGAATTAAGAGAGAGAAAGAAGAGAACTAAATGAGGAACATATTTTCCTTAATTAAATCAGATCACATACAATGTTGTTATATAGGCAAATCAGGCTAAAGGAGACAAGAAGAATTATAATAAACAATAGCTGGTCTTCTGCTCGACTGATCCGAGAAAGGGACAGGTCTGGGCAAGGAGAGAGACAGCTCCCAATGCTAAGGAGAACATGTGACTTATATTATACTTAAATGCCCACTTGCTTCCTTCCTTGTCTTGACACTCCAACGGCTCCAAGATGGTTTGAACTTCTCCTTTTGCCTTCTGAAATCGTGTGCAAGATGTTTCTTCCCATTTGGTTGCTTATTCTCCAAGATAGGTAACTTGCCTTCCAAACCAGGTTAGGTCACATGTGGGTCAGTTGTACGGATGGATTCAAATCACTTCACTCGGATTGCTTTGCATTTGCTTCATCTTATCCAGCCTATTTCTCCTTCATGTCAACACTCCCCCTCAAGCTTGACTATAGGGACTGGTCAAGCTTGGACACCATGAAGCATTCCCTCATTAAAACCTTTACTTGGAAAAACCACTTGAGATAAAAACCAAGCAAAGGAAAAAGAGTAGAATACTCCATGGCAAGAGGATCAGTGACAAGTGATGTCTATGAGTCCAAGTTTAGGATGAATGGACTCACAAACCTTGCTGCTGGCTGCCTTAGTGAATATGTCAGCTAGTTGATCTTCACTTCTAGGATAGCATGGTAGGATCACTTTTTGCTCCACTGCTTGCCACACCTTGTGACAGTCCACTTCTATATGCTTTGTCCTTTCATGGAATACTGAATTAGAGGCAATGTGTATTGCTGCCTGGTTGTCACAATGCATGGTCATTGGTGTGCTGATCTCAATACCCAAATCCTTTAGGAGCCCCTTGATCCATATGAGTTCACTGGTCAGCTTCCTCATGGACCTATACTCTGCCTCAGCACTTGAGCAGGAGACAACCTTCTGCTTCTTGCTCTTCCATGTGACAAGATTCCCTCCAATAAAGGTGCAATACCCTGTGGTTGATCTCCTATCAACTCTGTCTCCAGCCCAATCAGCATCACAATATCCTACAACCTCAGTGCTCTTGTTACATGCCATCCAAACCCCTTGTCCAGGCGCCTCTCTCAAGTACCTTAGTATCCTTTCCACCATATTCCAGTGATGAACCTTAGGAGCTTGCATGTGTTGACTCACTTGATTCACAGCAAAGCACAGGTCAGGTCGTGTGATGGTTAGATAGATTAGCTTGCCAACCATCCTCCTATACTTCTTGACATCTTCAAATGGAGTAGCTTCATACTCCCCCTCTCGCACCACCTTGTAGCCTTCTTCCAATGGTGTCTTGGCCTGTCTACTTCCAAGGTTTCCTGCCTCATTTAAAATGTCAAGTGTGTACTTCCTTTGGGATAAGAAAAGCCCCTCTTTAGAGCGGCATATTTCAATCCCTAGGAAGTACTTCAACTCTCCCAAATCTTTAATATCAAAAGCATTCTTAAGAAAAGTTTTAGTTGAGAGAATACCTTCCTTGTTGCTACCAGTGATGATAATATCATCTACATATACCAGGATGACTATAATACCTTGCTGGCTGGTTAGAGTGAAGAGGGTGTGATCAGCTTCAGACTTTACAAATCCTCTCCCATTGAGAGTGGTGCTTAACTTATGATACCAGGCCCTTGGAGACTGCTTCAAGCCATAAATAGCCTTCTTTAATCTGAGAACATTTCCTGGTTTAACCATGCTCTCAAGACCAGGAGGTGGTCTCATGTACACTTCATCTTCCAATTCTCCTTGAAGAAAGGCATTCTTCACATCCATCTGCCATAAGTCCCACTCTAGGTTGACCGCAAGGGATAGAAGGATCCTTATTGTATGAAGCTTAGCCACAGGAGCAAAAGTGTCAAGATAATCTTCACCATACACTTGAGTATATCCCCTTGCCACCAGTCTTGTCTTTCTCCTTTCTATCTTCCCATTAGCTTGATACTTGATGGTATAGAGGAGGCGACTTGTTACTGCTTTCTTGCCTTTGGGAAGCTGAGTTTCAAACCATGTATCATTTTTAATCATGGCGCCTATCTCATCTCCAACAGAAGTCTTCCATTCCTCATGTTGTATAGCTTCTTCATAGGTTTTTGGAATGTATTCTTGATCCAACTCACTGATGAAGACTTGATGCTCCTTGGGGTATTGTGCAAGGGAGCAGACAGCACTGATGGGATGAGCCACAGCCTCAACATTGAAGTAGACCCTTGTATTGATCCAGTTTGAAGCTGGTTTCCTGATTCTTGTACTCCTTCTCACAGGCTGTATCTGCTCAGGTTCAGCTTCATTTTCTTCTCCTTGTTCTCCCCCTTGTGTCTCTTCCACTTGTGTCTCATCAGATGGAGTCTCATTCTGATCATGATCCTGAAGACTTGATGCTCCTTCATGTTGAGCTTGTACAGGCTGCTCAGTTCCACTGGCCCCCTCATGATCAGAATGAGTGATTCCAACATTTTCTACTGTCTCTTCTACAGTTTGTGTTGGGACCTCCCTGACCAGCTCTGGTTCCTTTGGTAAACTGATACCAAGCCTTTCCATAATTACTCTCAGGTTGTTAGCTCTGTCTGAGGCAGATTGAGATAGATCCTTGAGTTCTCCCCAACTCTTCTCATCATAGTAGCCTTTAGACTCCATGAACTTAACATCCCTGGATACTAGAACTCTCCTTGTTTCTGGGACATAGCACTTGTACCCTTTCTGATGTGTTGAGTACCCAATAAACATGGCCTTTGTACTCCTTGCCTCTAGTTTGTTTCTTAGCTCACCTGGTACCAAAACAAAGCACACACACCCAAACACACGCAAATGGTCTATATTTGGTTTGGTTTTATTCAGTACCTCATATGGAGTGGCATCAAGGAGTACTCTTGTGGGTGTGCGGTTGATCAGATAAGTGGCAGTGACAACTGCATCTCCCCAAAATCTCTTAGGTACATTAGCATGAAACATCATACTTCTGGCCACCTCCATTAAGTGTCTATTCTTCCTTTCTGCCACACCATTTTGTTGTGGTGTGTAGGGGCAACTGGTTTGGTGAATGATCCCATGTGTGGCTAAGTGTTGCTTGAAGGATGTGCTAGTGTATTCACCCCCATTATCTGATCTAAGAATCTTAATCTTAACATTGAAATGGTTAGTGATATAATTCTGAAAATTCTTAAAAGCTTCTAGCACCCCATCCTTTGATTGTAACAATGTGATCCATGTATATTTAGTTTTTTCATCAATAAATGTCACAAAATATCTATGATGTTCTCTAGATGCACATGGAGCAGTCCACACACCAGAATGAATTAAATCAAAGCAATTGTCATAGATAGTCACAGATTTAGGAAACACACTCTTACAATGTTTTCCTAATATACAGGCTTCACAGTCACTTTTAAAAGAAACACTAGGCAACAGGATGTTCAAGGCACGAGAATGGGGGTGTCCTAATCTAGCATGCCATATTACATCTTTAGGGAATTCAGAAACAGAATTAAAAGCACAAGATAGATCAGATGCTGGTCGTGTGTCCTCAAGCAGGTACAAGTCCCCCTTGGTTACACCTTTGCCAAGCAACCTACTAGATTCAATATCTTGAAAGTAAACTTCATTAGGAGTGAATGTAACATGGCAATTTAGATCATTAGTGACTTTTTTCACCGAAACTAAGTTTGAAGCAAAGGTTGGCATATAGAAAGCATTAGACACTTTATCAAACAGTTTCAGTTCACCTATTCCCTTTATTGGAATTTTATCACCATTTACTATCATCACATTCCCTAGAGCAGGTTTCACATTTCTAATTAAGTTAGAATCACTAATCATATGATGTGATGCGCCAGAGTCTATAACTAATGGCCTAGCAGGGTGTACAATATTCATTGAACTATCAGCAATATGTGAAGTATTAAGAGAGACACCAAGAGTTTTAGGAATACCAAGAGTTTTAGGAATACCAGAGTTCTCTTTAAAGAGTTTGATGAGAGCCTCCAAGTCAGATTTCTTGAGGACTACATCCTGGTTGGTCATGGGTGTGGAGTATACTGATGTGGAGGCCATTGCACTTCCTACACCATTGCTGAAGCTTGGGGTGGCTGGTCCAGCAGCATCATTTGTGAAGTTGGCTCTTGCATCCATGAACTGAGAGCCACGTTCCCTGAACTTGTTTGGCTTCAGATGTGGGTGTAATATACAGCATTTGTCTTTCATATGCCATTTCTTCTTGCAATGATCACAGAGTAGGACCCTCTTGTCTTCATGTTTTGTATACACCCTTGTTTGCTACAGCTGCTTCAGCTTGATTAATCACAACCAGCTCTCCTTTGCCTCCAAACTGTTGAGATGAAGCAATAAAGATCAAGAGGAATGGTTTGTTGACATGAAGAAGAAATAATGACAAGTAGAAGAAGGCAATTCAGATTGATCAAGATTATCCAGTCTAGTGTGATCTCAACTAAGGCTTGAACTACAAGGTAACCAATCTGGTTAGTGTAACCAGAAGGAGCATTTCGAAGTCCCTGAGTGTTCAGAGGAAGCAGGGAGCCGTTGGAGTGTAAAGACAAGAGG
>MU108329.1:0-11153 GCA_012274485.2 Sinapis alba
GAAGGACAAGAGCAGAGACCATGCTTATCAGCCAGAGATTTGGAGATGGAAGTACTTGAGGAAAATGGATTCAAAACTCCAAGGAAGTTTCTGTCCAAAACCTTACTTTGATGATGCTTTCATGCTTATTTTCTTGATTATTTGTCTTGCTACTTACTTGTTTCTTTTTGATGTAGGAGATACAGATTTGAGGACAAATCTTTTTAAAGGAGGAGGGGATGATGCAACCCTGACTGAACCAGTTGTTGAATCGGATCTAGACGAGCTTGATGGAGCTGACAATACCCAAGGAGCTGGAAAGAAGCTGGAGATGATTGAAAATGATTATATTGGCATGATGGATCAGGCTGGAAGGAGAGAAATTTGGCCTAATTCTTTTGTTGCATCAGATGGCCATTTTCAGCCCAAAAGGAGATCAAATACACATGTTAAGGATCCAATATGTCTTGCTTAAGGGCCAGCCACGAAAATCAAGAGAAGAATTCAACCAAAATAATTAATATTGAGTTTTCAAGAAAATTTTAGTTTTAATTAAGTTTTTCTTATTTTTCTACAATTTTAGGACTTTTCCATTTCCTTCTTCTCTACTTAAACTATCTTTTTGTTTCAGAAATATTATTCACTTTTTTTTTATCAAAAACTCTCTCTAAATTTGTGAATCCTTTGTTCATCTATGAACATTGATTGCTAAAGAGTTCATTCTCCGATTGCAAACTTGTCTTTGATCACAAACAGAGTTCATTCTCTTGATCATAGACACATCTACACAAGATCTGATCAGTCCATAGATCATTTCTGAAGATCATCCCATAAAACCATCCATCATCATCAAAATCAACCCATATCTCTCTCAAACCATCAGATCATCCTTCATAGAATCAGGGAAAAAAATGATCCCATCATAAGGGATTCATCACTACTTCTATGTGTTTTGTTCTCTCATGGAAGACAGAGTTGGATGCAATGTGGATTGCGGCTTGATTATCACAGTGCATAGTCATGGGAGTGGTGATTGCAATGCCCAAGTCCCTCAGCAATCCTTTGATCCAAATGAGCTCACTAGTTAACTTTCTCATGGATCTGTATTCTGCTTCAGCACTTGAGCAAGATACAACTTTCTGCTTCTTGCTCTTCCATGTGACCAGATTCCCTCCAATAAAGGTGCAATAGCCTGTGGTTGATCTTCTATCCACTCTATCTCCAGCCCAATCAGCATCACAATATCCCACAACTTCAGTGCTCTTGTTGCATCCCATCCATACTCCTTGACCAGGCGCCTCCCTTAAGTATCTCAAGATTCTTTCCACCATATTCCAGTGATGCACCTTAGGAGCTCCCATATGTTGACTCACTTGATTAACAGCAAAGCACACATCTGGTCTGGTGATAGTCAAGTAGATGAGCTTGCCCACCATTCTTCTATACTTCTTGACATCTTCAAATGGGACAGCTTCATACTCCCCCTCTCGCAGCACCTTGTAGCCTTCTTCTAATGGTGTTTTAGCCTGTCTTCCTCCAAGGTTTCCTGCCTCATTTAAAATGTCAAGTGTGTACTTCCTTTGGGATAAGAAAAGCCCCTCTTTAGATCGGCATATTTCTATCCCAAGGAAGTACTTCAATTCTCCCAAATCCTTTATATCAAAAGCATTTTTAAGAAAAGCCTTAGTTGAGAGAATACCTTCCTTGTTGTTACCAGTGATGATTATATCATCCACATAAACCAAGATCACTACAATACCTTGCTTGCTGGTGAGAGTGAATAGGGTGTGATCTGCTTCTGACTTCACAAANCCAAGTTGACAGCAAGGGACAAGAGAATCCTTATGGTATGAAGCTTAGCCACTGGAGCAAATGTATCCAAGTAATCTTCACCATAAACTTGAGTATAACCTCTTGCAACCAGTCTTGTCTTCTTCCTTTCTGGTTTCCCATTGGCTCCATACTTGATGGTATAGATCAGCCGGCTTGTCACTGCCTTCTTTCCTTTGGGAAGTTCAGTCTCAAACCATGTATCATTCTTGATCATGGCTCCCATCTCATCTCCAACAGATGCTGATGCAACCATGGTTGAACCAGCTGACTATGCAACAAAGGATAAACCAGGATGGCTGAATGGAAGACTTGAAGAAGAATCTAAAGTTGAAATGGAGCATGCTGAGCTTATTTCTCACTCATGTTGCAATGAAGAACATGTCAAACAAGCTGTAAAAGATGTGATCAGACTCATGGACGAGTTTGAACTTTTCTCAGCCCAAGAGAAGATCATAAACCAAGAAATTGAAGGAAGCAATGGCTTGCTTGGTTAAGTATGAGCCATAATCAAACCAGGTCGAAATTCAAGTCAAGGAGTCTGCCAAAATAATTAATTATTTAGTTTTCAAAACAATTTTAGTTTTAATTATGTTTTTCTTATTTTTCCACAATTTTAGGACTTTTCATTTTCTTCTTCTCTACTTAAACTCTCTTTTGTTTTCAGAAATATTATTCACTCTTTTTCATCAAAAACTCTCTCTAAACTTGTGAATCCTTTGTTCATCTATGAACACTGATTGCTAAAGAGTTCATTCTCTGATTGCAAACTTGTCTTTGATCACAAACTGAGTTCATTCTCTTGATCATAGACCCATCTACACAAGGTCTGATCAGTCCATAGATCATTTTTGAAGATCATCCCATCAAACCATCTATCACCATCAAAATCAACCCATTTCTCTCTCAAACCAGAAGATCTTCCTTCAAAAGAATCAGGGACAAAAGGATCTCCTTATAAGGGATTCATCAAGTGGTATCAGAGCAGATTTGAAGGCTCTTGATCTGGGTTTGATTCTTAAACTCTCAAAATCTGGGTTTGGATCTGAAAATCTCTATTTCTTCTTCTTTGTGTTTGGGGAATCTATTTTCTATTCTCTGTAATTTTCTCATAAAGTTCTTATCTTTCTATCTGTTGTATCTGTAAGAGGGCCAACCAGATTTAAAAAAAAAAAAAAACAGAAACAAATCGAAAAGATTTAAGAAAAAGTTGAAGAGAAATCCAACTTGGTTGAAGAGAAATCCAACCCTGGTGGTAATGCCTCTTGCAAACAAAAATCTTGCAAACAAAAATCTTGCAATCTTTCTATCTCTTTTTTCTGTTTGGGGTTGGGGAATTGATCTCTAAAGGCTTGATCTTTGTTTGTTGCTGAGCTACTGGATTCACAAGAGAAAAATCACAGAAAATCATAGAGAAACACTTGAGAGAAGTGAGGCTTAGGCTATTCATATATGTGCTAATTTTCTTGTTGAGTTTCTTAACAGGAAGCCATGTCTAGAGGAAGCAATGACAAAAGGAGATGTCCTGAAAAGGAGTTAGATTACAACCTGTTTGACTCTGCTACAAAAGCAGCCTTGAAAAGAAGAGAAAAATCTATGAGAAAAAGAGATTCATATGCTATTGATGAGTCTNGAGCTACTGGATTCACAAGAGAAAAATCACAGAAAAATCAGAGAGAAACACTTGAGAGAAGTGAGGCTTAGGCTATTCATATATGTGCTAATTTTCTTGTTGAGTTTCTTAACAGGAAGCCATGTCTAGAGGAAGCAATGACAAAAGGAGATGTCCTGAAAAGGAGTTAGATTACAACCTGTTTGACTCTGCTACAAAAGCAGCCTTGAAAAGAAGAGAAAAATCTATGAGAAAAAGAGATTCATATGCTATTGATGAGTCTGGTTATGTGCAGGAAATGATACCATCTAGGAGGTCACTGGAAAGGCTTAACAAGAGGAGCACACATCATGATCAATTCAGTTCTTCCACAAAGAGTTTGCTGGAAAAAAGACAGAATTTGATAAGAAAAGAAAAATCGGTTTTTAACCATTCTGATTTTGTGCAGGAAAAGGCACGACCAGGGAGGCAAGAGGAACCAAATAGAAGGAGCAGAGAGCATCCTAGACATGCCAGAGAAGAGAAAGGTGCTTACTTTGGTCGTGATCCCATAAAGAAGTCTAAGAAACAACAAGCAGAACTTGATTATTTGCACAGCCAACTGTTTCAAGATGATTTCCAAAGGATTACACAACAAGTAATCAAGGAGTTTGCAAAAGACCAGAGCATGAGACCACCCACACAACCTTCCTCAAAGGTTACTGACCAAATGAGTTGCAGCAAGCAGGAGCAGATCATCCAAGAGCTGAAAACAGAGCCATCTAAGGTAATAGAAGAAACTGAGACAGAAAATGAGTTCTCTCTTTTCTCTTCTCAATCTGAAAATTTTATCAGTAGTGCTTGTGATGAACTAACATGTATTGAACCGGTGCAACCGAGTAGCCTTGATTCAGTATCTCAGGTCTTAGAAGAAATTCTATCAGAAGAAGCACAAAAGAGTTCACCACCAGAAGAAGAGTTGGAGCAACCCAACATTGAAGCAGAAACAGATGCTAAGTCATTCTCTTTAAATTTTCAGGAGCACTGTAAGGGATTTGATCTTATTAATTCTCTTCCTCAAATTTTTGTTAAGGTTAGTTCCAGTGATGTCAAACGTTTTGGTCTAGAAAAAGTAAAAGAATTTTGTGTTTCAAACTCTGTTTTTGATAACATGATTAATTCTTTTAAAGTGTTTGAACCTGATAAACTCTCTGATCAAAAACATTTCCAGTGTGTTAATGACATTAATTTTGATCATATTTTGAGTCTTGAGCAGTTTATGGAATATAACAAAATCTTTGATCATCCTGAAAATTCATTAAGACTTGTTCTGCAACAGCCTGTTTTATGTTCTAGAAAATTGTTTGATTCATTTATTTTCAAAGAAAATGGATTTGTTCTGAATTGTTCTAAGCATAAACTAGTCACTGGTGATTTGTTTGCATCTGCTTATGCCATGAGCGAACCTAGAAAGTTGCAGGAACTGAAAGCATTCCGGGCTGAAACCGAGTTTGTTTATGAATCTGTTTTGAAACATGCTCATGCTTGTTCTGAAACTGATAAATCTTGGTTTGTTTTGAGATCGTGCTTGAAGAATGGTGTTATTTTGAGCTTTGAGGATATATTAGTGTACAACACATTCTTTGAAAGTCATGCTAAATTTGTGAGACATGTGCTAACTGATTCTGAATCTGATCTTGAACTTAAACTTTTGTGTTCTGATTCTGATCATGTTGGGCACGTTTTGAAGTTGATCTATGGTACTTCATGCCTTGAAAACATTCTGGTTTACAACACTTTCTTTGATACACATGCTGAACCTTCGTTAAGTAATTTTCAGTTTGAATTTGATCTTTTGTGTTCTGAATCTGAGAAAGTTGTGCATGTTTTGAAGTTGTTCTTTAGGAACTATGCTATCTTGTGCCTTGATGCCATTCTGGTGTACAACACTTACTTTGATATGCATCATGAAGATCTGAAATGTGTGCTACATGTTCTAGGGAAAGAAATTTGGTTTTCTGATTTGAATAAGAACATGTCTTGCCCATATAATTCTGGGAATTTAGTCTCTGTTTTGAGTGCCCAGGAACAACGGTATTTGTCCCAAAGGAGTGCAAAGGACGAAAGCAGACACCAAGCTTATCAGCCAGAGATTTGGAGATGGAAGTACTTGAGGAAAATAGATTCAAAACTCCAAGGAAGTTTATGTCCAAAACTTTACTTTGATGTTGCTTTCATGCTTACTTTCTTGATCATTTTTCTCGCTTCTTACTTGTTTCCTTTTGATGTAGGAGATACAGATTTGAAGACAAATCTTTTCAAAGGAGGAGGGGATGATGCAACCATGGTTGAACCAGCTGACTATGCAACAAAGGATAAACCAGGATGGCTGAATGGAAGACTTGAAGAAGAATCTAAAGTTGAAATGGAGCATGCTGAGCTTATTTCTCACTCATGTTGCAATGAAGAACATGTCAAACAAGCTGTAAAAGATGTGATCAGACTCATGGACGAGTTTGAACTTTTCTCAGCCCAAGAGAAGATCATAAACCAAGAAATTGAAGGAAGCAATGGCTTGCTTGGTTAAGTATGAGCCATAATCAAACCAGGTCGAAATTCAAGTCAAGGAGTCTGCCAAAATAATTAATTATTTAGTTTTCAAAACAATTTTAGTTTTAATTATGTTTTTCTTATTTTTCTACAATTTTAGGACTTTTCATTTTCTTCTTCTCTACTTAAACTCTCTTTTGTTTTCAGAAATATTATTCACTCTTTTTTATCAAAAACTCTCTCTAAACTTGTGAATCCTTTGTTCATCTATGAACACTGATTGCTAAAGAGTTCATTCTCTGATTGCAAACTTGTCTTTGATCACAAACTGAGTTCATTCTCTTGATCATAGACCCATCTACACAAGATCTGATCAGTCCATAGATCATTTCTGAAGATCATCCCATCAAACCATCTATCACCATCAAAATCAACCCATTTCTCTCTCAAACCAGAAGATCTTCCTTCAAAAGAATCAGGGACAAAAGGATCTCCTTATAAGGGATTCATCAGATGCTCCCCACTCCTCATGTTGCATAGCCTCTTCATATGTCTTTGGAATGTATTCTTGATCCAACTCACTGATGAACACTTGATGTTCTTCTGGGTAATGAGCAAGGGAGCAAACAGCACTGATGGGATGAGCAACTGCCTCAGCATTGAAGTATACTCTTGTATTTATCCAGTTAGAAGCTGGTTTCCTGATTCTTGTGCTTCTTCTAAGTTGCATCTGCTCAGGTTCAGCCTCATGTCCTCCACTTGACTCGCCCATGTGTGTATCAGCTTCTGATATCTCATCTTGATTATGAGATACTGAGCTCTCTTCAGGTTGAGCTTGCTTAGGCTGCTCAGTACAATCACCCCCCTCATGATCAAGATGAGTGAACTCAACATCCTCTACTGTCTCCTCCACAGCTTGTGTTGGAACCCCTCTAGCCGGCTGTGGTGGGTTGGGTAAGCTGATCCCAAGTCTCTCCATGATCACTCTTAGGTTGTTAGCTCGGTCCGAGGCTGATTGGGATAGATCTTGGAGTTCTTCCCAACTCCTCTCAGCATAGTAACCTTTTGACTCCAGGAACTTGACATCCCTTGACACTAGAACCCTTCTTGCCTCTGGAACATAACATTTGTACCCCTTTTGGTGCGTGGAGTAGCCAATGAACATAGCCTTGGTGCTTTTAGCCTCTAGCTTGTTCCTTAGATCTCCTGGAACAAATACAAAGCACACACACCCAAACACACGCAAATGATCTATGGATGGTTTAGTTTTATTCAGTACCTCATATGGTGTTGAATCAAGTAGAACTCTTGTAGGTAGGCGGTTGATTAGGTAGGTGGCAGTGACAACAGCATCTCCCCAAAATCTTTTGGGTACATTGGTGTGAAACATGATGCTCCTGGCCACCTCCATTAAGTGTCTATTCTTTCTTTCTGCCACGCCATTTTGCTGTGGAGTGTAGGGGCAACTTGTTTGTTGTATGATTCCATGTGTGGCAAGGTATTGTTTGAAGGCTGTGCTAGTATACTCACCACCATTATCTGATCTAAGAATTTTAATCTTGACATTGAAATGGTTAGTTATATAATTTTGAAAGTTTTTAAAAGCTTCTAGCACCCTATCCTTAGATTGTAACAAAGTGATCCATGTATATTTAGACTTTTCATCAATGAATGTCACAAAATACTTATGTTGTTCTCTAGATGCACAAGGAGCAGTCCACACATCAGTATGTATTAAGTCAAAGCAATTATCATAGATAGTCTTGGATTTCGGAAACACACTTCTACAATGTTTTCCTAAAATACAAGCTTCACAATCACTTCTAAAATTAATACTAGGCAACAGGATGTTCAAGGCATGAGAATGAGGGTGTCCTAGTCTAGCATGCCACATTACATCTTTAGGGAATTCAGAAACAGAAATAAAAGCACTAGATAATTCAGAAGCAAGTCTTGTGTCCTCAAGCAAGTACAAGTCCCCCTTGGTAACACCTTTTCCAAGCAACTTACTAGAATCAATATCCTGAAAATACACATTGTTAGGAGTGAAGGTAACTTGACAATTCAAATCATTAGTGACTTTCTTGACAGACAACAGATTTGAAGCAAAGGTAGGCATATAAAAAGCTTTAGTTTCTTTGTCAAATAGCCTAAGATCACCTACACCTTTTATTGGAATTCTATCTCCATTTGCTATCATCACATTTCCTAAGGCCGGTTCTATGTTTTTAATCAGGTTCAAATCACTAATCATGTGATGAGAAGCACCAGAGTCTATTACCAATGGTTTAGCAGTTTTTAAAACATTTAGAATATTTCCAGCAGTGTGGGAAGCATTAAGAGAAATACCAAGAGTTCTAGAGATACCAGATTCTTTTAGGGCCTTGATGAGAGCTTCCAAATCAGATTTCTTGAGGATCTCATCTAGGTTGGTCCTTGGTGTATTATACATTCCAAAGACCTTATCTTCTTCACGCCTAGCTAGGAGAATGTCTGGATCCATAGTGTGTGGTCACAGTATCTCCAGCTCTGCCCAAAGTGATCTGAATTTGCCAAAGTGTGGTTGAAACTCCATATCTCCTTGACTGAGGCCATTGAGGGCTTTCTTTACTTCAAAGACTCTAGTGAGATTGGAGACATTTCCATACACTTTGTAGAGAGTGTCCCACAATTGTTTGGTAGTCTCACAGTATAAGTAAGACTCCATGATAGCTGGTTCAAGAGAGCTAAGGAGAGCTGAGAGCACCATGAGGTCTTCTTGACCCCATTTGTCTTCATCAGCTACCACCACCTCCTTTCCATCTTCTCCTTGGACACTCTGTTTTGGAGCTGCTGCTGTTGTAGCATACTTCCATAAACCTTTGCCTCCAAGGGCTCTCTTCACCATCCTCGCCCAGAAGAGATAGTTAATCCCTTTCAAGGTCACAGGTATGTTGAGATGTTTGTTGCTGCTGTGTTCCTCCATTTTTCTTCCAAGTCGCCAAGAACAGGAGAGAGAAAGTTAAGGAGATGGAGGAAGACAGAGACAGAGTATTTGCGGAAGTAGAATAGGTTTCAAGAGCTTTGATGCTCTGATACCATGATAAAATGAAAGGATTAGAGGTGTAGTTTAGTGAGAATGGATGATGAACACTGAAGAACCAGGGAGAATAGATGGAGATATGCACGAGATAGAGAGAGTAAAGGAGAGGAGAAATTCGAACAAGAGAGAGAGAGTATGAGGAATTGTTTCCTTAATTCAAAATGGCAAGCATACAACATAGTTAAATAGGAGGAAATGGAATACAAGACAAAGAGTAATATAATAATCTATTCTGATCTTGGACAGGTTTGTGCAGGAGGAGGCAGACTGGAACTGGCTGGGACAGAGGAGGATCAGACTGCCCAGACTGAAAGGGACATCTCCTAACGGCTGGGAGCCTTAAACTCACCCGTGACTCTTCTCCAACTTCTTCCTTGTCGACTAGATGCCTTCCACTTAGTTACCTTCTGATTTAACTTCTGATTGACCTTGTCCCTTTACTTGCATTGCATTACAAACCATCCTTGCTCGTATTGTTTACTTGGAACCCAAGTGTGTACGGACAGACTTGCTTCTCAAGTCATATCCGGATCAAGTGTATTCACCAGCCATCCGGATGACTCCTTCTCTCCTTTATTCCTTGATGATCACATACCATTATTGCTTTCATGTCAACACATATGGCAAGTTCTTCAAGCTTCTAATCAAACCATGATGAATCACTATGTAAGAAGCTTGATTTGGAACCATTAATCAGTGGAGAGTGTCCATGAAGTGGAATAAATCCCATAGGAGGTATGTTAAAGAAGTTATTCCACATCTTGGATTTCGGAAACACACTTCTACAATGTTTTCCTAAAATACAAGCTTCACAATCACTTCTAAAATTAATACTAGGCAACAGGATGTTCAAGGCATGAGAATGAGGGTGTCCTAGTCTAGCATGCCACATTACATCTTTAGGGAATTCAGAAACAGAAATAAAAGCACTAGATAATTCAGAAGCAAGTCTTGTGTCGTCAAGCAAGTACAAGTCCCCCTTGGTAACACCTTTTCCAAGCAACTTACTAGAATCAATATCCTGAAAATACACATTGTTAGGAGTGAAGGTAACTTGACAATTCAAATCATTAGTGACTTTCTTGACAGACAACAGATTTGAAGCAAAGGTAGGCATATAAAAAGCTTTAGTTTCTTTGTCAAATAGCCTAAGATCTCCTACACCTTTTATTGGAATTCTATCTCCATTTGCTATCATCACATTTCCTAAGGCCGGCTCTATGTTTTTAATCAGGTTCAAATCACTAATCATGTGATGAGAAGCACCAGAGTCTATTACCAATGGTTTAGCAGTTTTTAAAACATTTAGAATATTTCCAGCAGTGTGGGAAGCATTAAGAGAAATACCAAGAGTTCTAGAGATACCAGATTCTTTTAGGGCCTTGATGAGAGCTTCCAAATCAGATTTCTTGAGGATCTCATCTAGGTTGGTCCTTGGTGTATTATACATTCCAAAGACCTTATCTTCTTCACGTCTATCTAGGAGAATGTCTGGATCCATAGTGTGTGGTCTCAGTATCTCCAGCTCTGCCCAAAGTGATCTGAATTTGCCAAAGTGTGGTTGAAACTCCATATCTCCTTGACTGAGGCCATTGAGGGCTTTCTTTACTTCAAAGACTCTAGTGAGATTGGAGACATTTCCATACACTTTGTAGAGAGTGTCCCACAATTGTTTGGTAGTCTCACAGTATGAGTAAGACTCCATGATAGCTGGTTCAAGAGAGCTAAGGAGAGCTGAGAGCACCATGAGGTCTTCTTGACCCCATTTGTCTTCATCAGCTACCACCACCTCCTTTCCATCTTCTCCTTGGACACTCTGTTTTGGAGCTGCTGCTGTTGTAGCATACTTCCATAAACCTTTGCCTCCAAGGGCTCTCTTCACCATCCTGGCCCAGAAGAGATAGTTAATCCCTTTCAAGGTCACAGGTATGTTGAGATGTTTGTTGCTGCTGTGTTCCTCCATTTTTCTTCCAAGTCGCCAAGAACAGGAGAGAGAAAGTTAAGGAGATGGAGGAAGACAGAAACAGAGTATTTGCGGAAGTAGAATAGGTTTCAAGAGCTTTGTTGCTCTGATACCATGATAAAATGAAAGGATTAGAGGTGTAGTTTAGTGAGAATGGA
>MU108332.1:12254-24685 GCA_012274485.2 Sinapis alba
AACATAACTCCTTTGGGATTTATTCAACTTCATTGATACTCTCCACTGAATAATGTTTCCAAATCAATCTTCTTACATAGTGATTCATCCTGGTTTGATTAGGAGCTTGAAGAACTTGCCATATGTCCAAACAGGCTAAACATGGATATCCTGATTAGAAAGTGGAATAACTTCTTAAACATAACTCCTTTGGGATTTATTCCACTTCATGGATACTCTCCACTGAATAATGGTTCCAAATCAAGCTTCTTACATAGTGATTCATTCGGGTTTGATTAGAAGCTTGAAGAACTTGCCATATGTCCAAACAGGCTAAACATGGATATCCTAATTAGAAAATGGAATAAGTTATTCAACATAACTCCTATGGGATTTATTCAACTTCATGAAAGACTCTCCATTGATTAATGATTCCAAATCAAGTTTTTTACATAGTGATTCATCCTGGTTTGATTAGAAGCTTGAAGAACTTGCCATATGTCCAAAAAGGCTAAACATTGATATCCTTATTAGAAAGTGGAATAACTTCTTAAAGATAATTCCTTTGGGATTTATTAAACTTCATGGATACTCTCCACTGAATAATGGTTCCAAATCAATCTTCTTACATAGTGATTCATCCTGGTTTTATTAGGATCTTGAAGAACTTGCCATATGTCCAAACAGGCTAAACATGGATATCCTGATTAGAAAGTGGAATAACTTCTTAAACATAACTCCTTTGGGATTTACTCAACTTCATGGATACTCTCCACTGAATAATGGTTACAAATAAAGCTTCTTACATAGTGATTCATCCTGGTTTGATTAGAAGCTTGCAGAACTTGCCATATGTCGAAACAGACTAAGCATGGATATCATGATTAGAAAGTGGAATAACTTCTTAAACATAACTCCTTTGGGATTTATTCAACTTCATGGATACTCTCCACTGAATAATTGTTCCAAATCAAGCTTCTTACATAGTGATTCATCCTGGTTTGATTAGAAGTTTCAAGAACTTGCCATATGTCCAAACATGCTAAACATGGATATCCTGATTAGAAAGTGGAATAACTTCTTAAACATAACTCCTTTGGGATTGATTCAACTTCATGGATACTCTCCACTGAATAATGGTTCCAAATCAATCTTCTTACATAGTGATTGATATTGGTTTGTTTAGAAGCATGAATAACTTACCATATGTCCAAACAGGCTAAACATGAATATCCTGATTAGAAACTGGAATAACTTTTTAAACATAACTCCTTTGAGATTGATACAACTTCATGGATACTCTCCACTGAATAATGGTTCCAAATCAAGCTTCTTACATAGTGATTTTTTCTGGTTTGATTAGAAGCTACAAGAACTGGCCATATGTCCAAACAGGCTAAACATGGATATCCTGATTAGAAAGTGGAATAACTTCTTAAACATAACTCCTTTGGGATTGATTCAACTTCATGGATACTCTCCACTGAATAATGGTTCCAGATCAAGCTTCTTACATAGTGATTCATCTTGGTTTGTTTAGAAGCTTGAAGAATCTGCCATATGTCCAAACAGCTAAACATGGATATCCTGATTAGAATGTGGAATAACTTATTCAACATAACTCCTATAGGATTTATTCAACTTGCCATATGTCCAAACATGCTAAACATGGATATCCAGATTAGAAAGTAGAATAACTTCTTAAACATAACTTCTTTGGAATTTATTCAACTTCATGGATATTCTCCACTGGATAATGGTTCCAAATCAATCTTCTTACATAGTGATTCATCCTGGTTTGATTAGGAGCTTGAAGAACTTGCCATATGTCCAAACAAGCTAAACATGGATATCCTGATTAGAAAGTGGAATAACTTCTTAAACATAACTCCTTTGGGATTTAATCAACTTTATGGAAACTATTCACTGAATAATGGTTTCAAATCAAGCTTCTTACATAGTGATTCATCCGGGTTTGATTAGAAGCCTTAAGAACTTGCCATATGTCCTAACAGGCTTAACATGGATATCCTGATTAGAAAGTGGAATAACTTCTTAAACATAACTCTTATGGGATTTATTTAACTTCATTAAAGACTCTCTATTGATTAATGGTTCCAAATCAAGATTTTTACATAGTGATTCATCCTGGTTTGATTAGAAGCTTGAAGAACTTGCCATATGTCCAAACAGGCTAAACATGGATATCATGATTAGAAAGTGGAATAACTTCTTAAACATAGTTCCTATGAGACTTATTCAACTTCATGAAAGAATCTCCACTTATTAATGGTTCCAAATAATTCTTTTTACATAGTGATTCATCTTGGTTTGATTAGAAGCTTGAAGAACTTGCCATATGTCCAAACATGCTAAACATGGATATCCGGATTAGAAAATGGAATAAATTCTTAAACATAACTCCTTTGAGATTTATCCAACTTCATGGATACTCTCCACTGAATAATGGTTCCAAATCGAGCTTCTTACATAGTAATTCATCCTAGTTTGGTTAGAAGCTTTAAGAACTTGTCATATGTCATAACAGACTAAACATGGATATCCTGATTAGAAAGTGGATTAACTTCTTCAACATAACTCCTTTGGGATTTATTCAACTTCATGGATAGTCTCCAGTGAATAATGGTTCCAAATCAATCTTCTTACATAGTGATTCATCCTGGTTTGATTAGAAGCTTGAAGATCTTGCCATATGTCCAAACATGCTAAACATGAATATCCTAATTAGAAAGTGGAATAACTTCTTAATCATAGCTCCTTTGGGATTGATTCAACTTCATGGATACTCTCCACTGAATAATGGTTCCAAATCAAGCTTCTTACATAGTAATTCATCCTGGTTTGATTAGACGCTTGCAGAACTTGCCATATGTCAAAACAGACTAAACATGGATATGCTGATTAGAAAGTGGAATAACTTCTTAAACATAACTCCTTTGGGATTTGTTCAACTTCATGGATACTCTCCACTGAATAATTGTTCCAAATCAAGCTTCTTACATAGTGATTCATCCTGGTTTGATTAGAAGCTTCAAGAACTTGCCATATGTCCAAACAGGCTAAACATGGATATCCTGATTAGAAAGTGGAATAACTTCTTAAACATAACTCTTTTGGGATTGATTCAACTTCATGGATACTCTCCACTGAATAATGGTTCCAGATCAAGCTTCTTACATAGTGATTCATCTTGGTTTGTTTAGAAGCATGAAGAATTTGCCATATGTCCAAACAGCTAAACATGGATATCCTGATTAGAATCTGGAATAACTTCTTCAACATAACTCCTTGTAAGTTTATGAAGAACAGAATGAAGAACATGAGAGAGAGAGTGGAATCCGTGAGAGAGAAGAGAGTATTAAAATGGAGAGAGAGAATCAGAGTGGAATCAGATTTGTTTCCTTGATTCATTTAGTTCACATGGTTACAATATTTAAAGAGAATCAGATTGCATACAAACAAAGGGAATAATATAAACAATGAGCTGCAGATTGAGCATGAAAGTGACATGACTCCAACGGATTGCTCTTCCTCTCTCCTCTAAGTAGAACATGTGACTTTAACCATTTAAATACTCCAGCCTGCTTCTGATCATGCCAACGGCCTGATTGACTTCAGGGGAGGCTTGGGACGAGTTTGAATTATTTGAATTCAAACCAAACTCTGCCTTGTCTTCCAAGGTAACCAAAGGCTGGTTACTTCCTTGTAAGCCAAGTCTGTACGGAATGACTTGATCCCTAAGGTATGTTCTTCTACTCTCCTGATGCATCTCTTCTTCTTATATCTCTATGTCAATATTCCTTAGATCAATACTCCCCCTCAAGCTTGACCTAATGATAATGGTCAAGCTTGGACACCATGAAGTCTTCCCTCATTAAAACCTTAATATGCAAAACCCACTGGGACAAAAACATACTAAGGGAAAAGAGTAGAAGCTCCATGGCAAAGGGGCTTACTCTCGCCTGATGTCAATGAGTCCGAGCTTAGGATAGATGGACTCACACACCCTTGAGCTTGCAGCCTTGGTGAAGACATCAGCTAGTTGATCCTCACTCCTCGTGTAGCAAGGTAGGATTACTCCTTGGATCACCATCTGTCTGACCTTGTGGCAATCCACTTTTATGTGCTTAGTCCTCTCATGGAAGACTGAGTTTGAAGCTATGTTAATGGCTGCTTGATTGTCACAATGCATGGTGATTGGAGAAATGATCTTTATGCCTAAGTCTTTGAGAAGCCCTTTGATCCATACCAACTCATTGGTGAGCTTCCTCATGGCTCTATATTCTGCCTCAGCACTTGAACAAGACACCACCTTTTGCTTCTTGCTTTTCCATGTCACCAGATTGCCTGCAATGAATGTGCAATAGCATGTGGTTGATTTCCTATCATTCCTATCTCCTGCCCAATCAGCATCACAATACCCAACCACTTCAGTGTTGCCATTGCATCCCATCCATACTCCTTGGCCAGGAGCTCCACTGAGGTATCTAAGGATCCTCTCCACCATTTTCCAGTGATGAACCATTGGCACTTGCATATGTTGGCTCACCTGGTTCACAGCAAAACATATATCAGGTCTAGTGATAGTTAAATAGATCAGCTTACCCACTAGTCTTTTGTATTGTTTTGGATCCTCAAATGGAGTTGTTTCATACTCCCCATCACGTAGAATCTTATTGCTTCATACTCCCCCTCAATAGCCTGTGGTTGATTTCCTATCATTCCTATCTCCTGCCCAATCAGCATCACAATACCCAACCACTTCAGTGTTGCCATTGCATCCCATCCATATTCCTTGGCCAGGAGCTCCACTGAGGTATCTAAGGATCCTCTCCACCATTTTCCAGTGATGAACCATTGGCACTTGCATATGTTGGCTCACCTGGTTCACAGCAAAACATATATCAGGTCTAGTGATAGTTAAATAGATCAGCTTACCCACTAGTCTTCTGTATTGTTTTGGATCCTCAAATGGAGTTGCTTCATACTCCCCCTCACATAGAATCTTATATCCATCCTCCAGTGGTGTCTTTGCTGGCTTTTCTCCAAGCATACCTGCACCATCCAAGAGATCAAGTGTGTACTTTCTTTGGGACAGGAAGAGCCCCTCTTTAGAGCGGCATACTTCTATTCCAAGAAATTACTTTAGCTCTCCAAGATCTTTGATATCAAATACTGATTTAAGAAAGGTTTTAGTTGCTTGTATACCTTCCTTGTCACTGCTTGTGATGATGATATCATCAACATACACAAGGATGACTACTATACCTTGTTGGCTGGTGACTGTGAAGAGAGTATGGTCAGCTTCTGATCGGCAAAACCCTTTCCCATTCAGTGTGGTACTGAGCTTATGGTACCATGCTCTTGGTGATTGCTTCAGTCCATAGATAGCCTTCTTGACTCTCCATAAGTTTCCTGGTTTGACCATGGGTTCTAGACCAGGAGGGTGTCTCATGTAGACTCCAATTCTCCTTGGAGGAATGCATTCTTCACATCCATTTGCCATAAGTCCCATTCCAAGTTGGTTGCAAGGGAGAGGATGATCCTGATGGTGTGGAGCTTTGCAACAGGAGCAAAGGTATCCAAGTAGTCTTCTCCATATGTTTGTGTGAAGCCTCTTGCCACCAGCCTTGTCTTCTTTCTCTCTGGTTTTCCATTTGCCAAGTACTTGATGGTGTAGAGTAGGCGACTTGTCACTGCTTTCTTGCCTTTGGGAAGTTCAGCCTCAAAGAAGGTATCATTTCTGATCATGGCATTGACCTCATCTTCCACTGATGTTCTCCACTCCTTGTCTGCCATAGCTTCTTCATAAGTCTTTGGGATATATTCCTGATCCACATTGCTCATGAAGACTTGGTGATCAGCTGGATATTGGGCTAAGGAGCACACGGCTTGTACTGGATGAGCTACTGCATTGGCATTGAAGTATACCCTTGTGTTCTTCCAGTGTTCTGGTCCATGTCTGATCCTAGTGCTTCTTCTTAGAGTTTGAACTTCAGCTTCTGGTTTTGCTACTTGTTGGCCATCACCATCTTCTACTTGTTGCTCAGCCTCATCATATTGTTCTTCTTGCCCATCTTGATCATGAGTTTGAGTTTCAGAACTTGCTTGTTCTGATTCACTGCCCCCTTCAGGATCAAGGTGGGAGGTGTCTAGGACTGGTTCAATTATTGGAGTAGCCGGAGCTGGAGGTGCTGGAGTTTCTGTTCTCCCATTTGGCTGGCTAATACCAAGACTTTCTAGGATGATCCTAAGGTTATTCGCCCGGTCTGAAGGAGCATGGGTGAGATCCTTTAAGTTCTCCCAACTTTTCTCAACATAAAACCCCTTGGACTCCACAAATTTCACATCTCTTGAGACCATGACTCTCCTTGTATCTGGTACATAGCATTTGTAGCCCTTCTGGTTGGCTGAATAACCTATAAAGATTGTCTTGATACTCTTGGCCTCTAGTTTATTCCTTTGTTGACCTGGAATCAAGACAAAGCTGAGAGTTTAGTTAGAATCAGATGGTAAGTATGAAGAACATGAAGAACTAAGAGAGAGAGAGTAGAATTTCGTGAGAGAAGACTAGAGAGAGAGAAAACATGTTTCCTTGATTGATTCTGAAGTTGGCAACATACATAAATAGGAATAGAAAATATCCTAGGAAAATATTAAATAAGTAAATCCTAGAATACTAATAAACAAAGGCAGAAGAGTCCAACTGCTGTAGATCTGAGGCAGGCTGAAAAGGACATGTCCCCAACAGATGGGAGGACCACTAGGGAGGACCACTTGCAGCTGCAGCTTGCTCCCAACAGCTCTTTCTCTTCCTTAGCGACCAGAGCTTTATTTCTTGATTAAACCAAGTTGTTTTCTGATTTTAAATGCCCCCCTTTCCTTGTCTTGCATTCCAAGCTAGGTAAAGGTGTATGGACAGACTTGAGCTTCAAGGTAAGTCAATTCTTTGAATAATCTGAAACTACTTGTTTCCCTCTTGCTTCTTATTGCTTCAGCTCAACACTCCCCCTCAAGCTTGACCAAAGGGACTGGTCAAGCTTGGAAACCATGAAGCATTCCCTCATTAAAACCTTAGCTTGGAAAAACCACTTGGGATAAAAACCAAGCTAAGGAAAAAGAGTAGAACACCTCATGGCTAAGGAGATCAGTGTGATGAAAGATCCACGAGTCCTAACTTGGATACTATGAACTCGCACACCTTGGTACTTGCAGCCTTGGTGAAGATGTCAGCTAACTGGTCTTCACTTCTTGTGTAGCAAGGGAGAATAACTTGTTGTTCCACAGCTTGTCTCACTTTGTGGCAGTCTACTTCAATGTGTTTAGTCCTTTCATGAAACTCATTGTTGGATGCTATATGAATTGATGATTGGTTGTCACAGTGCATAGTGATTGGTGATGTAGTCTCAATTCCCAAGTCTTTAAGCAGCCCCTTGATCCAAATCAATTCACTTGTGAGCTTCCTCATAGCTCTATACTCTGCTTTAGCACTTGAACATGAAACTACCTTCTGCTTCTTGCTCTTCCAAGTCACTAGATTGCCTCCAATGAAAGTGCAATACCCAGTAGTTGATCTCCTATCAACTCTGTCTCCTGCCCAATCAGCATCACAATACCCCACTATTTCAGTGCTCCTATTGCATCCCATCCAAACTCCTTGGCCTGGTGCCTCTCTTAGGTACCTTAAGATCCTTTCAACCATGTTCCAATGGTGAATCTTTGGGGCTTGCATCTGTTGGTTGACTTGATTCACAGCAAAACAAATGTCTGGCCTTATGATGGTTAGATAGATGAGCTTTCCAACCATCCTCCTATACTGCTTCACATCTCCAAAGGGCTTGTCATCATACTCCCCCTCTCGCAGCACTTTGTAACCATCTTCTAGTGGAGTCTTTGCTATCCTTCCTCCAAGATCACCTGCCTCACTCAACAGATCAAGTGTGTACTTTCTTTGGGATAAAAACAGCCCCTCTTTAGATCGGCACATCTCAATCCCTAGAAAGTACTTTAGCTCACCCAAGTATTTTATATCAACAGATGATTTAAGAAAAGCTTTTGTTAGGATAATACCTTCTTTATCACTCCCTGTGATTATAATGTCATCCACATATATCAGTATGACAACAATGTTAGAATGAAGAGAAAATGGCCAGAAGAAACAAGCCAGACCATGATTCAATCCGGATGCAACAAACAAGCGGGTTTAAGGTCTGTCCGTACAGCCATTTGTACACACTCGACATGAGTGACTTGCAAGGCAAGAAAATGAGTTGGGAAGAGGCTTATGGCCGTTTATAGGCTCCAGAGAACATAGGATTCAAATTCAAACAGGAAGAGTAAGTTTATATTAAAGAAAGAAGATCACATGTGCATAAGAGCTTGTACCTGAGCTGTCACTTTCATCAATGGGAGACTGCAACACCATCTCTCCTCATGTCCATTTCTGCCCCTTCTGGTCATGCCTGCTCTTGTCCTAATCCTCTTGTCCTCTTCATTTCCCTACAATAATATTTGTTTTGTGTTTCCCCATTTTATGATTTGTTTATTGTTGTCATTTGGCTATTTAAAGCCTTTGTTGTAACCCATTGCAAACTAAGGAGAGGAAGACTCTCTCTTCACCTATTCTGGTTACTAAAACTCTTATCCTCTCATACTCCCACGACCTCACTCTCTACAATACTCAAGAACATTCATACTCTCTTAATCTCTCATTATTCTCACTGATTCTCAACCATACTTTCACTACAATCTTCATTCTCCCACAAACTCTCTCCTTTACTCTGAATCAGAGAAACTCTCACACTGGTTCTTCATATCATATCACCATTTAATCTCTATTCTCTCATGGTATCAGAGCTTACAAGCTCCTGAAAACCTTTCTTACTTCCGCAAACTCTGTCTAAAAATCTCTGTCAAATTTCTGTTCATAATCTCCTTGGATACAACTCTTTATCCACTGGTCCAAAGGTCTTCCAAGAGGGAAGAATCTCACCAGTACTGAACATAAGTGTGTATTCCAGTCTTTGAAGCCCCAAGAAAGCTTCAGCAAGCTCAGGAAAATTCTGTAAGCTTGGATTCTTGTTCATCTCTCTTGAGAACATCCTTTTACCCAGCAGTCCATAGCTCTCCAAGATGGAGAAATCAACAAATATGGCGTGTCCAGGGACTCTCAAGAGGTTAAGGTGTTTGAAAATGAAGAAAATAACTCTTGAAAGCAAATGTGTTTGGATCAATGCCTCAAATGAAGCTCCATGGCAAACCTTCAGTGTTTCTGCCCATGAAAATGAAGGGCGCCCAGAATCTCTGTCTCTGTCCAGCAGATCCTACTTCAAGTTGGAAGAGAAGAGAGGTCAGAAGAGTCCAAAATGCAAGGGAGGACTCACCAAAGATAGGTGTTGGATATTCAATCTACACCTCAAACCAATGCCTTTTCAGTAAGCCCCCATGGGCTGGAGATTCAAGAAACCAGCTCAGGTTTCTTGAGAGTGAGCTGATTCTCCTTCTTTAATAAGAGGATTGTGTGTTATGTTCTTTTGTGTTAAGTTGTGTTAGGATGTTTAGAATATAGCTTGTTGTTCTTGTCTAGTTTCTGCTCCTGGAAAAATCTTGTTCAAGTGTCTTATTTTTCTTGTCTAGAAACTGTCTGCCTTAGGATGTTGTGAAGAGTCTTAGTGTTGTCTATACTTTGTCATTTCTCTGTTTTCTTGCTTTGTGATCCTAGGGTGTTTTAGAATAAGCTAGGGTGTTTTTTTTTTTAAATATCTGCTAGATGTTGTTGGGTTGTTGTTCCTGTCTTATCTATGTCTTCTGGTTCTAGAAAATTAGTCAAAAACTGTCTAGAAAATTTGTCTGATTCTGTTTAGAAAATTGTCTTAAAATGTTGCTTAGACTGGTTCTTAGGATGTGTAGTGTTTCTGTGTTGTCTGATTGCCTATTTGATGATTGGGAATCAGTGTGGTCGCTTGAACATGATCATGAAGTTGTTGTCCATTATGTGCTGTGTTTTGTAGTTAAATTGTTTTGGAGATCAGACTTGGTGAAACCCATGTTCTGATCTCTTGTGTGTCTACTGATGTTATCCTTAGTTGAGTCAACAGGTTCCTCAATGCCTGGCGATTTCTCTTCCACACACCAAGCACAAGCTCCTGGCTCACACTTTTGAAGACTGCTCAAACCCATTTTCTCAAATTTACTTCAAGATGAAGTCAACAAGGGCCACGGTCCTCTCAGTCATTCTCAGGGGTCCTACCTGCTCCTCTGGTCATGTATGGTGAAGCTACACCATGAAGAAGAAGTGTTAAGGAGACATTCTTCTCATGTACCTCAAAATCTCTCAAAAAAAACGCATGTTTGAAGGAAGGCTCAAAAGCTGCTCAAACAGACTGATGATGCCCAATAGCACTAAGCAGACCACGAGGACAGGAGGAGATACAAGGGTGAGCCTTGCAACAGAGATAAGCAATCAAGGAGAAGAAGGGGTAATGGACCCAAACTTCAAATCCGCAAGATCAGATAGAATGTAGGACTATGGAGATTCAAGGAACCAGCTCAGGTTCCTTGGCTGTAAGTTGAATCTCCTAACCTTAATAATAGCTTGTGTGTTGCTCCTGGTTATGTTGAATGGTGGTTGAGTGTCCTAGGGGTCTTTGTTTTAAGTTGCTAGAATTATTGTGTCTAGTTTCTGTTTCAAATCATGTCTTGTCTTTAAAGTAATCTTGTGTGTCATGAGTGTCTGTTTTGTTTTATTTTATTTAATCTAGAGGTGTCTGCCTAGGTTGTAAATTGCACTCATGAAAGTCTGAATATTATTAGGTTTGTTACCAGTGAGTGGTATTTCTGCTTTGTGATGATTAAACATCTAGATGTGCATTCCTAGTTGCTGTTAATCATGTTTAATGTCTAAGTGTGTTGCTTAGCTTCATTCTCTGTTATGATGCATTTATAGGGATCTAGGAGTATTCCTAGTCATGTGTTGCATTTCTGAATTCCTCAGGTTAACTAGATGAATTGTCTAGAATTGTTTCTGCCTCAGGTTGTTATTTCTTCTAGTTTCATGACTAGATGATGCTAGTATTGTTTCTGCCTTAGTTTGACATGTTTCAAGTTAAGTGCATTCTGTTTTTAGCAGTGGTGGCCAGTCTTGATGTTATTCAGTGATCTGGTCCCATGCTGATGTTACTAATCCCTATATGAGTTGTAATGGTGTGTAGGACACAAGATGTGGCATAGAAAATTAGTCAAAAACTGTCTAGAAAATTTGTCTGATTCTGTTTAGAAAATTGTCTTAAAATGTTGCTTAGACTGGTTCTTAGGATGTGTAGTGTTTCTGTGTTGTCTGATTGCCTATTTGATGATTGGGAATCAGTGTGGTCGCTTGAACATGATCATGAAGTTGTTGTCCATTATGTGCTGTGTTTTGTAGTTAAATTGTTTTGGAGATCAGACTTGGTGAAACCCATGTTCTGATCTCTTGTGTGTCTACTGATGTTATCCTTAGTTGAGTCAACAGGTTCTTCAATGCCTGGTGATTTCTCTTCCACACACCAAGCACAAGCTCCTGGCTCACACCTTTGAAGACTGCTCAAACCCATTTTCTCAAATTTACTTCAAGATGAAGTCAACAAGGGCCACGGTCCTCTCAGTCATTCTCAGGGGTCCTACCTGCTCCTCTGGTCATGTATGGTGAAGCTACACCATGAAGAAGAAGTTTTGAGGAGACATTCTTCTCATGTACCTCAAAATCTCTCAAAAAACGTCTGTTTGAAGGAAGGCTCAAAAGCTGCTCAAACAGACTGATGATGCCCAATAGCACTAAGCAGACCAGGAGGACAGGAGGGGATACAAGGGTGAGCCTTTCAACAAAGATAAGCAATCAAGGAGAAGAAGGGGTAATGGACCCAAGCTTCAAATCCGCAAGCTCAGATAGAATGTAGGACTATGGAGATTCAAGGAACCAGCTCAGGTTCCTTGGCTGTAAGTTGAATCTCCTAACCTTAATAATAGCTTGTGTGTTGCTCCTGGTTATGTTGAATGGTGGTTGAGTGTCCTAGGGGTCTTTGTTTAAAGTTGCTAGAATTATTGTGTCTAGTTTATGTTTCAAATCATGTCTTGTCTTTAAAGTAATCTTGTGTGTCATGAGTGTCTGTTTTGTTTTATTTTATTTAATCTAGAGGTGTCTGCCTAGGTTGTAAATTGCACTCATGAAAGTCTGAATCTTATTAGGTTTGTTACCAGTGGTATTTCTGCTTTGTGATTATTAAACATCTAGATGTGCATTCCTAGTTGCTGTTAATCATGTTTAATGTCTAAGTGTGTTGCTTAGCTTCATTCTCTGTTATGATGCATTTATAGGGATCTAGGAGTATTCCTAGTCATGTGTTGCATTTCTGAATTTCTCAGGTTAACTAGATGAATTGTCTAGAATTGTTTCT
>MU108333.1:4415-22029 GCA_012274485.2 Sinapis alba
AACCGGAACACTCCTCCCAGCTGAGATGAACTGTCCAATAACTGTTCCCATCTAAGTAAGCTAATATTCCAGCTCCTGTGAGCTGATCAAGTCACTGTGAACTGATCTCCAGCTGACTGAAGTCTTGTGAGCTGATTTCCAGCTGCACCTAGCTGATTAAGCTGAACTCGGACCTCATACAGCTTTCGGTTCACTCTTCCAACACTTTTCCTACTCATCTTTCCCATTTCCTGGTTAAGTCTCAGTTCCCTGATGCCTTTAACCCTCATTCTAGACCATGGAACGCTTGTCTCAAGGTCTTACGACCTGACTGGTGGGGTTCCTCGCACCATGATCCTATCTAGGATCGGGGACATGAAAAGTCTCCCCAACTAACAAGAGATTTGTCCTCGAATCCGAGTTAAGTGTTTCTTCAGGAAGAAATTGTCTCTACAACTCTGGATACTCAGCCTTCATTCTTGCCTCCGTTTCCCAAGTGATAAGATCTTCACCATTGTAATCCCACACCACTTTAATCATGAGAACCGTCTTCTTTCTCATTGCCTTCTATGACCGATCTACGATCCGAACCGGCCTTGTCTGTAAGGTGAGGTTCTTTCCTAGATCAGCAGGGATCTCAGGCAAAACAATGTACTGGTCCGTCAGGAATTTCCGGAGTTGGGATACATGGAATACATTGTGATATGCATGCATTGCCGATCAAAAGTTCAACTTGTATTCCACTGCACCCACTCTCTCTATGATCCTGAACGGACCTAAATACCTAGGATCCAGTTTCTTTCATCCAGAAACCCTGGTACTACCCTTGAAGGTTTGAACCTCAAACTGAGTAAGATTGTTAAGTAAGACTGCGGTCTGGTTGGATTGAGGAATCTAGGATCGGGCCTTACACAGACTGCCCATGGTCCGTAGAGTTAAATACTTCCATTCAATACGGATAAGGCTGATCATATCAGCCTATCAGTATGTATGGGCAATTTTTCATGGCCTGATGGACCAGTCTGGACAGTCCTTAGTCCTTCCAGGCAGTACGGATGGCTGATCGTATCAACCTATCAATACGTATGGGTCATTTCTCATCTACTGATGGAATTAGTCCGGATAGTCCATGGTCCGTTGAGTTAAATCCTTCCATTCAGTATGGTTAAGGCTGATCATATCAGCCTGTCAGTACGCATGGGTCGATTTTTGATGGCCTGATGGACCACTCTGTAAAGTCCTTGGTCCATCCAGGCAGTAGGGATGGCTGATCGTATCTGCCTATCAGTACGTTTGGGTCATTTTTCCAGTACTGATGGGACAAGTCTGGACAGTCCATGGGCCATTGAGTTAAATCCTTCCATTCAGTACGGATAAGGCTGATCATATCAGCCTATCAGTACGTATCGGTCGATTTTTCATGGCCTGATGGACCATTCTGGACAGTCCTTGGTCCTTCCAGGCAGTACGGATGGCTGATGTTATCAGCCTTTCAGTATGTATGGGTCATTTTTCATGTACTGATGGGACCAGTCCGGACATTCCATGGTCCGTTGAGTTAAATCCTTCCATTCAGTTTGGATAAGGCCGATCATATCAGCCTATCAGTATGTATGAGTCGGTTTTTCATGGCCTGATGGACCAGTCTGGACAGTCCTTGGTCCTTTCATGCAGTACGGATGGCTGATTGTATCAGCCTATCAGTACGTATGAGTCATTTTCCATGTACTGATGGGACCAGTCTGGACAGTCCATGGTCTTTTGAGTTAAATCCTTCCATTCAGTACGGATAAGGCTTATCATATCAGCCTATCAGTACGTATGGTTCAATTTTTCATGGCCTGATGGACCAGTCGGGACCTATCAGGGGGTAAGCCCTGTAGTTACCAAAACACATCTGCAAACTCCTTAACCAACAGAATCCCATTTGGGTTACCACCCCCTTCGATTCCCTTTGTGGCGATTGTTGGTAGATACGCCTCACAACCTTGTTTCAGCAACCTTTCCGCACGGACTGCTGATACCACAAAGAATCCCGGAGCCGTTCCTTTTCCTTTGAATGTAATCGGGGGTCCATCCCCACCCTTAAACCGAACACAACCACTGTGGCAGTCTATTGTGTCCCGATACTTTCCTAACCAGTCCATCCCTAAAATTATCTCATAATTCTTTAGGAAGATAACAATGAGATCCACAGGCATTTTCCTGTCTTGGATCAACACAAGAATGTTTTCAATCAGTTCTAGGAAATGCATCACTTGCCCACCGGCATCATTCACTATCCTGCCACATTCCTAAGTTCCCACATGGAACAATCCCTTCCCGATCAGTTTCAGACTCGCAAAACTATGTGTAGCCCCTGAATCGAAAAGCACGTGTGTTTCGACACCACTAATATCTAGGGTCCTTACATGAACCCCATTTCTAAGATGTCCACTCTTCCCGCATCGGAAGCAAGTACTGATATCCCCACTAGAAGGTGTACTCTGCCCATAACTGGGTTGAGAGCAATCCCGAGTCGCATGCTCCAAATGGGAACGCTGGACTCCAAGCTGGCATTGGGATCCACATACTGGTCTCTCGGGAACTGATGTCGACAATGTTGACGGCCACCGTGCTGTCTGATGAGATCTTGATGATTTTTGGCAGTGGTGGTTCAATGATCACCACATAAGTTGAGCTGATCTCCATTTCCTCCCACAGCTCATTGCCATAGCCATACTGGAAGTTGAATGAGTCGGATGAAGCTTGAGGAATGACCCGGTTTCATGCGAACTCTTGGTGCTCTCGAACACATTCTCATCTTCACTTCCTCAAAGTTGGAATCAGACTCTGACTCACTGGATGAGCTCGATTCACTTGACCCATCATAACCGGCTGCTCCAAACATTTGCCCAACTCTTCATAACCGTACCAAATTCCTCATCCTTGATACACTCTCACCCAGTCGATTACCAACACCAGAAACTGCAACACAAGATAAGAGTGAGGTCATAAATTCCCAAAAACTGATCTAACATACCTAGTCCTAAGCAGAGGACGTGCCAGTTCCCTAGTAATGTTGTTTGTGACTCCTTTTGACTAGGCTTCTATTTATAGCCAAAGTGGGGTTCTAAGCTTCTAAAACTCATCCTAAGGGTCCTATTTATAGCCAAAGTGGGGTGGGAAGACTTGACATGTGTAGTTCCACTTGTCACCAAAATACACCCCAAATGCATTCATGCATGCAAGGAAGTACACTGAAACAAACCATTTACGTCCGATCTTATAGAAGATAAATCACCTTCCAATTTAGGTTAATTGTACCAAAAATCAGCACGAAATTTGATTCCCAAGTTTAGTTTGCACCTCACCACTTTTTAGCCCCAAAATGGCCTTTAAGCTTAACACATATGAAGACTACTCCTTAGGTTTGTCTACCTTGCTCCTGTAGAACACAGTATGTAGGGGAAGAACCAATGCATGGTCGTTTTCTTGTCTGACATCTTTCCATTAGCCTTCTTCCTCCTTAACTAAACCACCAAAAAGACTCATTTTGACACATTTGGGGCTTCAATATTCTAACATCTTTTCCTTGTGTTTCAGCCCAGTCAAATACTTCCCTTGGGTCCTAAATGAAGCTTAGATGTCGTGGGTTTCATGTAGTGAAGCCTTTCTTCAGTCCATAGCTCCATTACCAATTGTAGTCCATTTTGGGAACAAATGGTATCTTCATGTCTTCTTGGTCTCTAGATGTCTTTTTCCATTGCTTTCTTCACCATAAAATCCCTTGATTTATTCCACACCATGTCCAGGATTGAAGGAATTTGTTCCTCTCCATGTGGCATGCTCCTATTGGTTGACCGAATGGGTTATATGGACCAATGAGGTTCATTCTCTCTCCTTTGACTTTAGTTGACTTTGACTTCTGAGTTGACCATCTCCAGAAGTTGAGGAAATGTGACAAACATTACTTTGAACTCCTTTCCCATGTTTGCAAAACTCAATTTGGCTTCCTTTGACCTTAACTAGCTCGTTTCAACCATATCGGCCAAAATTGTCTTCCTCCGGCCCATCTTGGTTTTGTCTTGACCAACCTCTCAAATATGTCTTCAAATACCTTAAATAAGGTTCCTAGATTGACTCCCTAACTCCTTGATTCATAGTAGCCACCTTTGTCTTATGTCCGTTACCAAACCTCTGCATAAACCATCTCTGAAACCTCTACGGACGATCTCCTTAAGGGCCCGTAAAAACTTGATTCTGATTCGACCAAATGTCTTCCACTATCCCAAAATGATGATTGAGATTGAGTCTTACTTGAATTGTTGACTTTGGAAATTCTCCATGCTCGACCATGACCATTTTGTAGCTCAAATTCTTTCCTTGCGATCAAATCTGATTTTTTTTTGCTTGACCATTCTTCACAACTCCTCGGCCAAACCTGTAGTCATAACTCTATATAGCATAATACTCCAAATGTTGGCCGATCCTAAGTTGTTGACTTTGCGTTGACTTGATACCCTTGACCAGGGGTATTACACCGACTGTCCCTGTTAATCATTACTCCTATCCCGAAGGCCAACACAACAGGACCGAAATACTATGATGTTATCCCATGCTAATGTATACAGAGCGTAGGCTTGCTTTGAACACTCTAATTTCTGAAAGTAACAGCGCTAGAGGAACGACCTGGCCAGTTAAGGCCAGGAGAGTATCACCGCCAGAAGGGACAAGCCAATCGGTGCTCATCAAAGGCGGACCGGGGGACCCATCCCAAGTTTCAACTACGAGCTTTTTAACTGCAACAACTTAAATATACACTATTGGAGCTGGAACTACCGCGTATGCTGGCACCAGAGTTGCCCTCCAATGGATCCTCGTTAAAGGATTTAGATTGTACTCATTCCAATTACCACACTCAATGACCTTGGTATTGTTATTTATTGTCACTACCTCCCTGTGTCAGGATTGGGTAATTTGAGCGCCTGCTGCCTTCCTTGGATGTGGTAGCCATTTCTCAGCCTCCCTCTCCAGAATCGAACCATAATTCTCTGTCACCCGTTACCACCATGGTATGCCGCTATCCTACCATCGAAAGTTGATAGGGCAGAAATTTGAATGATGCGTTGCTAGCACAAAGGCCATGCGATCCGTCTAGTTATCATGAATCATCTTAGCAACAGGCATAGTCAAGGGACGCGAACCTTTTTCGTACTATCAGTACGAGTCTGACTCGACTTCCTTGATCAGACTAAGGCCAATTCCAAGTTTTCATACTTAGAATTAGTTTCAGCGTTTTAGTTCATTTTCCAGACAAGTCAATCAAGCATATTAAGATTTGAATAGATAATCAGAGTTTCGAGTTAAGAAGTTATTACAAGTTAAACCCGTCCTATATCTACCCAAATCCACCATCCTTCCTTCCTGCCTTAGTTCCGCGGTCAAGCTATGTCTTTACCCTTGGGGTTTTAATCCTGATCTGCATCCAAAACAAAGGAGGCATAATCAACATAATGCTTAGTGAGAGCGGTCATCCCGTCCCACTTAGCCAAGTAAAGCAATTGAGTCAGTAACACAGTAATCGGACCCAATCAAGCCCTAGCAGGCCAAAACGGCTCTAGGCGCATGAACTGATCCAGATGCGTTTACTCCAGGAATCAATAAGAACACAAGGTTCACTTGAGGATTGTCTTGTAGAGGCTGCGGGAACACAAGCTGTTTGCCAAACTTAGCAAGTGCAGCTTCTGGCAAAGAGAAATTGGTTTCTTGGCTCATGTGGTTTCAGACAAGGGGGTGTCTATGGATCACGAAAAGATCAAGGCTATTGCGGATTGGCCTAGACCAAGGAATGCAACTGAGGTAAGAAGTTTTCTGGGACTGGCTGGATACTACCGACGTTTTGTTAAAGGATTTTCTAGCATGGCTCAACCGATGACAAAGCAGACTGGGAAAGTTGTTCAGTTCGTTTGGATAGATGATTGTTAATTGAGCTTCTCCAAACTCAAGGAAATGTTGACAAGTACTCAACTACTGGCTCTTCCCTTCGACAATGAGCCATATGTGGTTTACACTGATGCATCCAAATTTGGACTTGGGTTTGTTTTGATGCAGCAAGGCAAGGTGATTGCAAATGCATCAAGACAGCTAAGGAAACACGAGGTAAACTATTCTACACACGACCTCGAGATGGCTGCAGTCGTGTTTGCACTGAATATATGGCGGTCTTACCTTTATGATGCAAAGGTCCAAGTGTTCACGGACCATAAGAGCTTGAAATATATCTTCACTCAACCGGAACTGAACCTTAGGCAGAGAGGTGGATGGAACTGGTTGCAGATTATGACTTGGATATTCCCTACCATCCGGGAAAGGCAAATCTGGTTGCTGATATGGAAGAACTGGTCCACATGGTCGGGACATTGAGACTTGTTGCCTTAACAGACGGAGTGGAGCCGTTGGGTCTTGGTGCAGCGGATCAAGCGGACTTGCTGTCTAGAGTCTGCCTTGCTCAGGAAAGCGATGAGGATCTGATCAAAGCTTCAAAGAATGAGAAGACTGAGTATCAGACTTCGAACAATGGGACAATTTGGTTAATGGATGGGTGTGTGTTCCAAATGATAAGGAATTGCGGGAAGAGATTCTTAAGGAAGCACATCAGTCAATGTTTTCGATACATCCAGGGTCAAAGAAGATGTATCGTGACTTGAAGAGATATTACCACTAGGTCGAATTGAAGAGAGATGTTGCCAAATGGGTAGCTGGGTGCTCAACCTGCCAATTGATTAAGGAAGAGAATCAATTCCCGAGCGGACTACTCCAGAGCCTACCCATCCCAGAATGAAAATGGGATATGATCACGATGAACTTCGTGACCGGCTTGCCAATGATAGAAGGAAAGGATGCTATCTGGGTGATAGTGGACAGACTAACCAAGTCTGCACATTTCTTGGCAATCAACAAGTCAGATATGCAGAGGTACTAGCCAAGTTATATGTGGAGCAGATTGTCAGACTTCATGGAGTTCCGGTAAGCATAGTGTCAGACCGAGATTCCAAGTTCTACTCGGCATTCTGGAGAGCAATGCAGAAGTCTATGGGAACAAAAGTTTACATGAGTACAACATATCATCGACAAACAGATGGACAATCTGAAAGGACAATCCGAACACTCGAAGACTTCTTGCGAGCTTGTGTTCTTGATTGGGGAGAAAAATGGGATCAGTACTTGCATCTGGCTGAGTTTTCATACAACAACAGCTATCATGCGAGTATTGGCATGTCGCCCTATGAAGCACTGTATGGACGACCATGCAGAACACCCCTATGCTGGACCCAAGTGGGGGAGCGCAGAATTTTTGGTTGAGACTTTGTGGAAGAATGAAAATGAAAATGAAGGAGTCTCAGGACAGAGAAAAGAGTTAAACAGATAAACGCACAAAAAAGAACTTGAGTTTGAAGTAGGCGATGTGGTTTATCTCAAGACTGTCACATACAAAGGTAAGGAACGAGCAACAAAGAATGCAAAACTTAGTCTAAGATACATGGGACCATATAAGATCCTGGAAAGGATTGGAAAGGTCAAAGCTGGAACTACCCCATCAATGAGTCAGTTCCATAATGTGTTCCATGTATCTATGCTGAGGAAATGCATAAGTGACCGAGACAATGTGGTTGCGGAACCACCATCCGACTTAAGTTCAAACCTTACTGTACAGGGACGTCCAGTCTGGATCATTGGCAGGAAAACTAAGCCAGAAGACATAAAGAATGTCAAGATGATCCAAGTCGTTTGGGACTGCAGCGGTGATGAAGAACCAACTTGGGAAGCTAGAATGAAAGCTGAATTTTCGAAGTGGTTCGACAAACTTAAAGAAAATCAAGAAAGAAAGACTCGAGAACGAGTCTAACCCAAGTGGCGGAGACTTCTAGCGCCCGTGTTCCGAGGATCAAAGCTAGGATGATCCAAGGACTGACTGGTTGGGCAGTGGGACGTACTGAATGGGTTGGATGATGCTAGAAAGAGCTGGCCAAAGTTGGACGAACTGACTGTGGGTGGATTCGGAGAGTTAGATCGATGTCTGATCAGGTAGCGGATAGAATGAACCCATAGTTCGGATAAGCTAGGATCGGATCTGTTTTTGAGCCAACANAATATGTATGGTCATTTTTCATGTACTGATGGGACTAGTCTGGACAGTCCATGGTCCGTTGAGTTAAATCCTTCCATTCAGTACGGATAAGGCTGATCATGTCAGCCTATCAGTACCTATGGGTAGATTTTCATGGCCTGATGGACCAGTCTGGACAGTCCTTGGTCCATCCAGGCAGTACGGATGGCTGATCGTATCATTCATCAGTACGGATGGGACTGTTTTTCATGTACAGGTGGGACCAGTCTGGACAGTCTTTGGTTCATTGAGTTAAATACTTCCATTCAGTACGGATAAGGCTGATCATATCAGCCTATCAGTACGTATGGGTCAATTTTCATGTACAAGTGGGACCAGTCTGGACAGTCTTTGGTCCATTGAGTTAAATCCTTCCATTCAGTACGGATAAGGCTGATCTTATCAGCCTATCAGTACGTGTGGGTCAATTTTTCATGGCCTGATGGACCAGTCTAGACAGTCCTTGGTCCATCCAGGAAGTACAGATGGCTGATCGTATTAGCCTATAAGTACGTATGGGTCATTTTTCATGTACTGATGGGACTAGTCTGGACAGTCCATGGTTCGTTGAGTTAAATCCTTCCATTGTGTATGGATAAGGCAGATCAAATCAGCCTATCAGTACGTGTGGGTCGATTTTTCATGGCCTGATGGACCAGTCTGGACAGTAATTGGTCCATCCAAGAAGTATAGATGGCTGATCGTATAAGCATATCAATACGTATGGGTCATTTATCATGTACTGATGGGACCAGTCTAGACAGTCCATGTTTCATTGAGTTAAATCTTTCTATTCAGTAAAAATAAGGCTGATCATATCAGTCTATCAGTACGTATGGGTAGATTTTTCATGGCCTGATGGACCAGTTTGGACAGTCGTTGATACATCCAGGCAGTATGGATGGCTGATCGTATCAGTCATCAGTACGTATGGGTAATTTTTCATGTACAGGTGGGACCAGTCTGGACAGTCCATGGTCCGTTGAGTTAAGTTCTTCCGTTCAGTACGGATAAGGCTGATCATATAAGCCTATCAGTATGTTTGGGTCAATTTTTCATGGCCTGATGGACCAGTCTCGACAGTCCTTGGTCCTTCCAGGCAGTACGGAGGGCTGATCGTATCAGCCTATCAGAACGTATGGGTCATTTTTCTTGTACTGATCGGACCAGTCTGAACAGTCCATGGTCCGTTGAGTTAAATATTTCCAATCAGTACGGATAAGGCTGATTATATCAGCCTATCAGTACGTTTGGGTCGATTATTTATGGTATGATGGACCAGTCTTTACTATCTGGACAGTCCTTGGTCCTTCCAGGCAGTATAGATGGCTGATCGTATCAGCATATCAGTAGGTATGGGTCATTTTTCATGTACTAATGGGATCAGTCAGGACAATCCATGGTCCGTTGAATTAAATCCTTCCATTCAGTATGGATAAGACTGATCATATAAGCCAAACAGTACTTATGTGTCGATTTTTCATGGCTTGATGGACCAGTGTGGGCAGTCCTTGGTCCTTCAGGCAGTAAAGATGGCTGATTAATCAGCCTATCAGTATGTATGGTCATTTTTCATGTACTGATGGAACCAGTCTGGACAGTCCATGGTCCGTTGAGTTAAATCCTTCCATTCAGTACGGATAAGGCTCATCATGTCAGCCTATCATGGCCTGATGGACCAGTCTGGACAGTCCTTGGTCCATCAAGGTAGTACGGATGGCTGATCGTTTTAGTCATCAGTACGGATGGGTCCTTTTTTCATGTACATGTGGGACCAATCTGGACAGTCCTTGGTCCATTGAGTTAAATCCTTCCATTCAGTACGGATAAGGCTGATCATATTAGCCTATCAGTACGTGTGGGTCGATTTTTCATGGCCTGATGGACCAGTCTGGACAGTCATTGGTCTATCCAGGCAATATGGATGCTTGGTCATATCAGTCATCAGTACGGATGGGTCATTTTCCATGTACAGATGGGACCAGTCTGGACAGTCTATGGTCTGTTGAGTTAAATCCTTCCATTGTGTATGGATAAGGCTGATCAAATCAGCCTATCAGTACTGTGGGTTGATTTTTCATGGCCAGATGGACCAGTCTGGACAGTCATTGGTCCATCCAAGAAGTACGGATGGCTAATCGTATAAGCCTATCAGTACGTGTGGGTCATTTTTCATGTACTGATGGGACCAGTCTAGACAGTCCATGGTTCGTTGAGTTAAATCTTTCCATACAGTACAGATAAGGCTGATCATATCAGCCTATCAGTACGTATGGGTAGATTTTTCAAGGCCTGATAAACCAGTCTGGACAGTCCTTGGTCCATCCAGGCAGTACGGATGGCTGACCGTATCAGTCCTCAGTACGTATGGGTCATTTTTCATGTACAGGTGGGACCAGTCCGGACAGTCTATGGTCCGTTGAGTTAATTCCTTCCGTTCAGTACGGATAAGGCTGATCATATAACCCTATCAGTACGTGTGGGTTGATTTTTCATGGCCTGATGGATCACTCTGGACAGTCCTTGGTCCTTCCAGGCAGCACGGAGGGCTGATCGTATCAGCCTATCAGTACGTATAGGTCATTTTTCATGTACTGATGGGACCAGTCTGAACAGTCCATGCTCCGTTGAATTAATTCCATCCATTCAGTACGGATAAGGCTGATCATATCTGCCCATCAGTATGTGTGGGTCAATTTTCCATGGCCTGATGGACCAGTCTGGACAGTCCTTGGTCCATTTAGGAAGTACAGATGGCTGATCGTATTAGCCTATAAGTACGTATGGGTCATTTTTCATGTACTGATGGGACCAATCTGGACAGTCCATGGTTCGTTGAGTTAAATCCTTCCATTGTGTATGGATAAGGCTGATCAAATCAGCCTATCAGTACATGTGGGTCGATTTTTCATGGCCTGATGGACCAGTCTGGACAGTCATTGATCCATCCAAGAAGTACAGATGGCTGATCGTATAAGCATATCAGTACGTATGGATCATTTTTCATGTACTGATAGGACCAGTCTAGACAGTCCATGGTTCGTTGAGTTAAATCTTTCTACTCAGTACAGATAAGGCTGATCATATCAGCCTATCTGTACGTATGGGTAGATTTTTCATGGCCTGATGGACAAGTCTGGACAGTTGTTGGTACATCCAGGCAGTATGGATGGGTGATCGTATCAGTCATCAGTACGTATGGGTAATTTTTCATGTACAGGTGGGACCTGTCTGGACAGCCATGGTTTGTTGAGTTAAGTCCTTCCGTTCAGTACGGATAACGCTGATCATATAAACCTATCAGTATGTGTGGGTCAATTTTTCATGGCCTGATAGACCAGTCTTGACAGCCCTTGGTCTTTCAAGGCAGTACAGAGGGCTGATCGTATCAGCCTATCAGAACGTACGGGTCATTTTCATGTACTGATAGAACCAGTCTGAAAAGTCCATGGTCCGTTGGGTTTAATACTTCAATTCAGTACGGATAAGGCTGATTATATCAGCCTATCAGTACGTTTTGGTCTATTTTTCATGGTCTGATGGACCAGTCTGTCCTATCTGGACAGTCCTTGGTCCTTCCAAGCAGTATGGATGGCTGATCGTATCAGCCTATTAGTAGGTATGGGTCATTTTTCATGTACTAATGAGACCAGTCAGGACAATCCATGGTTCGTTGAATTAAATCCTTCCATTCAGTATGGATAAGACTGATCATATAAGCCAATCAATACTTATGGGTGGATTTTTCATGGCCTGATGGACCAGTGTGGGCAGTCCTTGTTCCTTCAGGCAGTACAAATGGCTGATTAATCAGCCTATCAGTACGTATGGTCATTTTTCATGTACTGGTGGGACCAGTCTGGACAGTCCAGGGTTCGTTTAGTTAAATCCTTCCATTCAGTACGGATAAGGCTGATCATATCAGCCAATCAGTACGTGTGGGTCGATTTTTCATGGCCTGATCGACCAATCTGGACAGTCCTTGGTCCTTCCAGGCAGTACGGATGTCTGATCGTATCAGCCTATCAGTACGTATGGGGTCATTTTTCATGTACTATTGGGACCAGTCTGAACAGTCCATGGTCCGTTGAGTTAAATACTTCCATTCAGTACGGATAAGGCTGATCATATCAGCCTATCAGTACGTATTGGTCGATTTTTCAGGGTCTGATGGACCAGTCTGGACTGTCCTTGGTCCTTCCAGGCAGTATGGATGGCTGATCATATCAGCCTATCAGTATGTATGGGCATTTTGATTTACTAATGGGACCAGTCCGGACAATCCACGGTCTGTTGAATTAAATCCTTCCATTCAGTATGGATAAGGCTGATCATATAAGCCAATCAATACTTAAGGGTCAATTTTTCATGCCCTGATGGACCAGTCTGGACAGTTCTTGGTCCATCCAGGCAGTACGGATGGCTGATCGTATCAGCCTATCAGTATGTACTTTCATGTACAGATGGACCAGTCTGGACAGTCCATGGTCCGTTGAGTTAAATCCTTCCATTCAGTATGGATAAGGCTGCTCATATCAGCCTATCATTACGTATGGGTAGATATTTCATGGCCTAATCACCAGCCTAGACAGTCCTTGGTCCATCCATGCAGTACGGATGGCTGATCGTATCAGCCTATCCTTACGTATGGGTCATTTTTTATGTACTGATTGGACCAGTCTGGAGACCATGGTCCGTTGATTTAAATCCTTCCATTTAGTGGGACCATGAAATATCTACCCATACGTAATGATAGGCTGATATGAGCAGCCTTATCCATACTGAATGGAAGGATTTAACTCAACGGACAGTCCTTGGTCCAGTCTGGACCAGTCTGGGACCAGTCTGGGAAAAATATCTACCCATACGTAATGATAGGCTGGTGGGACCAGTCTGGACAGTCCTTGGTCCATTGAGGTAAATCCTTCAATTCAGTACGGATAAGGCTGATCATATAAGCTTATCAGTACGTGTGTGTCAAGTTTTTCATGGCCTGATGGACCATCCAGGAAGTACGGATGGCTTATCGTATCAGCCTATCAGTACGTATAGGTCATTTTTCATGTACTGATGGGACCAGTCTGGACAGTCCATGGTCCGTTGAGTTAAATCCTTCCATTGTGTATGGATAAGGCTGATCAAATCAGCCTATCAGTACGTGTGGATCGATTTTTCATGGCCTGATGGACCAGTCTGGACAGTGATTAGTCCATCCAAGAAGTACGGATGGCTAATCGTATAAGCCTATCAGTACGTGTGGGTCATTTTTCATGTACTGATGGGACCAGTCTAGACAGTCCATGGTCTGTTGAGTTAAATCTTTCCATTCTGTACAAATAAGGATGATCATATCAGCCTATCAGTACGTATGGGTAGACTTTTCATAGCCTGATAAACCAGTCTGGACAGTCCTTGGTCCATCCAGGCAGTACGGATGGCTGATCGTATCAGTCATCAGTATGTATGGGTCATTTTTCATGTACAGGTGGGACCAGTCTAGACAGTCCATGGTCTGTTGAGTTAAGTCCTTCCGTTCAGTACGGAAAAGGCTGATCATATAACCCTATCAGTACGTATGGGTCGATTTTTCATGGCCTAATGGACCAGTCTGGACAGTCCTTGGTCCTTCCAGGCAGTACGGAGGGCTGATCGTATCAGCCTATCAAAACATATGGGTCATTTTTCATGTAGTGATGGGAGCAGTCTGGACAGTCCATGGTCCGTTGAGTTTAATCCTTCCATTCAGTACGAATAAGGCTGATTCATATCAGCCTATCAGTATGTATGGGTCGCTTTTTCATGGCCTGATGGACCAGTTTAGACAGTCCTTGGTCCTTTCATGCAGTACGGATGGCTGATCGTATCAGCCTATTAGTTCGTATGGGTCATTTTTCATGTACTGATGGAAGCAGTCTGGTCATTCCATGGTCGGTTGAGTTAAATCCTTTCATTCAGTACGAATAAGGCTGATCATATCAGCCTATCAGTACGTATGGGCCGATTTTTCATGGCCTGATTGACCAGTCTGGACAGTCCTTGGTCCTTCAAGACAGTACGGATGGCTGACCGTATCAGCCTATCAGTACGTGTGGGTCATTTTTCATTTACTGATAAGACCAGTCTGGACAGTCCATGGTCCGTTGAGTTAAATCCTTCCATTCAGTACGGATAAGGCTGATCATATCAGCCTATCATTAGGTATGGGTAGATTTTTCATTGCCTGATGGACCAGTGTAGACAGTCCTTGGTCCTTCCATGCAGTACGGATGGCTGATCGTATCAGCCTATCAAAACATATGGGTCATTTTTCATGTAGTGATGGGAGCAGTCTGGACAGTCCATGGTCCGTTGAGTTTAATCCTTCCATTCAGTACGAATAAGGCTGATCATATCAGCCTATCAGTATGTATGGGTCGCTTTTTCATGGCCTGATGGACCAGTTTAGACAGTCCTTGGTCCTTTCATGCAGTACGGATGGCTGATCGTATCAGCCTATTAGTTCGTATGGGTCATTTTTCATGTACTGATGGGAGCAGTCTGGTCATTCCATGGTCGGTTGAGTTAAATCCTTTCATTCAGTACGAATAAGGCTGATCATATCAGCCTATCAGTACGTATGGGCCGATTTTTCATGGCCTGATTGACCAGTCTGGACAGTCCTTGGTCCTTCAAGACAGTACGGATGGCTGACCGTATCAGCCTATCAGTACGTGTGGGTCATTTTTCATGTACTGATAAGACCAGTCTGGACAGTCCATGGTCCGTTGAGTTATATCCTTCCATTCAGTACGGATAAGGCTGATCATATCAGCCTATCAGTATGTATGGGTCGATTTTTCATGGCCTGATGGACCAGTCTGGGCAGTCCTTGGTCCTTCAGGACAGTACGGATGGCTGATCGTATCAGCCTATCAGTATGTATGGGTTGATTTTTCATGGCCTGATAGACCAGTCTGGACAGTTCATGGTCCATTGAGTTATATCTGTCCATTCAGTACGGATAAGGATGATCATATAAGTCTAGCAGTTTGATTGGGTAGATTTTACATGGCCTGATGGACCAGTCTGGACAGTCCTTGGTCCTTCCGGACAGTAAGGATGGCTGATCGTATCAGCCTATCAGTATGTATGGGTCATTTTTCATGTACTGATGGGACCAGTCTGGACAGTCCATGGTTCGTTGAGTTAAATCCTTCCATTCAGTACAGATAAGGCTGATCATATCAGCCTATCAGTACGCATGGGTCGATTTTCCATGGCCTGATGGACCAATTTAGACAGTCCTTGGTCCTTCGACGTAGTACGGATGGCTGATCGTATCAGCCTATCAGTTTGTATGGGTCATTTTTCATGTACTGATGGGAGCAGTCTGGACACTCCAAGGTCCGTTGAGTTAAATCCTTCCATTCAGTACGAATTAGGCTGATCATATCACCCTATCAGTATGTATGGGTCATTTTTTCATGGCCTGATGGACCAGTTTGGACATTCCTTGGTCCTTTAAGGAAGTACGGATGGCTGATCGTATCAGCGTATCAGTACGTGTTGGTCATTTTTCATGTACTGATTGGACCAGTCTGGACAGTCCATGATCCATTGAGTTTAATCCTTCTACTAAGAACGGATAAGGCTCATCATATCAGCCTATCATTACGTATGGGTAGATTTTTTATTGCCTGATGGACCAGTGTAGACAGTCCTTGGTCCTTTCCATGCAGTACGGATGGCTGATCGTATCAGCCTATCAGTATGTATGGGTCATTTTTCATGTACTTATCGGAGCAGTCTGGACAGTCCATGGTCCGTTGAGTTAAATCCTTCCATTCAGTATGAATAAGGTTGATCATATCAGCCTATCAGTACGTATGGGTAAATTTTTCATGGCCTGTTGGACCAGTCTGGACAGTCCTTGATCCTTCCAGGCAGTACGGATGGCTGATCGTATCAGTCTATCAGTACGTATGGGTCATTTTTCATGTACTGATGAGACCAGTCCTAACAGTCCATGGTCCGTTGAATTAAATCCTTCCATTCAGTATGGATAAGACTGATCATATAATCTAATCAGTACTTATGGGTCAATTTTTCATGGCCGGATGGACCAGTGTGGGCGGTCCTTGGTCCTTCAGGCAGTACAGATGGCTGATTGATCAACCTATCAGTATGTATGGTCATTTTTCATGTACTGATGGGACCAGTCTGGTAAGTCCATGGTCTGTTGAATTAAATCCTTCCATTCAGTACGGATAAGGCTGATAATGTCAGCCTATCAGTACGTATGGGTAGATTTTCATGGCTTGATGGACCAGTCTGGACAGTCCTTGGTCCATCCAGGCAGTATGGATGGCTGATAGTATCAGCCCTCAGTACGGATGGGTCATTTTTTCATTTATAGGTGGGACGAGTCTGGACAGTCTTTGGTTCATTGAGTTAAATACTTCCATTCAGTACGGATAAGGCTGATCATATCAGCTATCAGTACGTGTGGGTCAATTTTTCATGTATATGTGAGACTAGTCTGGACAGTCTTTGGTCCATTGAGTTAAATCCTTCCATTCAGTATGGATAAGGCTGATCATATAGGTCTATCAGTACGTGTGGGTCAATTTTTCATGGCCTGATGGACCAGTCTTGACAGTCCTTGGTCCATCCAGGAAGTACGGATGGCTGATCGTATCAGCCTATAAGTATGTATGGGTCATTTTTCATGTACTGATGGGACCAGTCTTGACAGTCCATGGTTCGTTAAGTTAAATCATTCCATTGTGTATGGATAAGGCTGATTAAATCAGCGTATCAGTACGTGTGCGTCGATTTTTGATGGCCTGATGGACCAGTCTGGACAGTCCTTGGTCCTTCCAGGCAGTACGGAGGGCTGATCGTATCAGGCTATCAGTACGTATGGGTCATTTTTCTTGTACTAATTGGACCAGTCTGAACAGTCCATGGTGCGTTGAGTTAAATACTTCCATTCAGTACGGATAAGGCTGATCATATCAACCTATTAGTATGTCTAGGTCGATTTTTCATGGTCTGATGGACCAGTCTGTACAGTCTGGACAGTCCTTGGTCCTTCCAGGCAGTATGGATGGCTGATCATATCAGCCTATCAGTATGTATGAGTCATTTTTCATGTACTAATGGGACCAGTCCGGACAATCGATGGTCCGTTGAATTAAATCCTTCCATTCAGTATGGATAAGACTGATCTTATAATCCAATCAGTACTTATGGGTCGATTTTTCATGGCCGGATGGACCAATGTGGGCAGTCCTTGGTCCTTCAGGCAGTACAGATGGCTGATTAATCAGCCTATCAATATGTATGGTCATTTTTCATGTACTGATGGGACTAGTCTGGACAGTCCATGGTCCGTTGAGTTAAATCCTTCCATTCAGTACGGATAAGGCTGATCATGTCAGCCTATCAGTACGTATGGGTAGATTTTCATGGCCTGATGGACCAGTCTGGACAGTCCTTGGTCCA
>MU108335.1:0-29304 GCA_012274485.2 Sinapis alba
CATCACTTCTCCCACTATTCTGTCAAGCATGCAACATATAACATGAATACTTAATTCCTCTAACAAAGCGTTCAAGTAAATATATAACAAGTTCCATGTAATACCTGGGTAACAATTACAAGTTTCTGAATATCATGATCATCAACAGGCATATCATCGTCTTCATCCTCAATTCTACAGAAGTTCAGATAAACCAAAGTCCCATCTCCAGTTTTCAGGTTAACATCCAAAAGAAGGCATATTGGAAAACAAAGAGGAATGAAAGCAACAACAAGACCAATCAACTCGTGCACACATTACCTGTTGGATATGGAAAGTCCATTCTTTCTTGGGCTTTTATGCTCAAGATCTAGTCCCTCATCAAACAAGACTGTGTTTGAAAAATCGTTTGACAAGGCGTCCATCTTTCTTTGTTCCGCTGATGAGGATTTCAGGATATTAGTTTCATGCATACTGGTTTTTGATGACTGGGCTCCCTGTACCACGCACAGAAAGCTTATGAACTGGAACAAGAAATGGAAGTTTTACAGAATCTATCTAATTAATGGAAACAAAGCTCTACCTCTGAAGAGCGTGCAGTAGGCTTTGAAGTACCCTTTGAAAGGTTTTTAGAGTCATCTCTGATTGTTGTACTCTCTGAAGAATCTTTGTCACAGTCTCCAAAATTCTCCTCAGAGGCAGACCTTTTAGATGCAGGAACCCACTTAGACCAATTGTGGCGCTTGCGTATCTTGTCACCCTGTAAAAGTACCAGCATTTTGTATAATATGATCAAGCAGACAAGAGGGACAAAGAAACGGTACTCTTATTAGTTATTAAAAATATACACTGCTTTGACAACGACGGTAGGCCTTGCAGCCGTTGAAACAATCATGCACCCAGTTAGGTTAGAAAAGTCGAATAGGGCCAAGAGCTTTTTTACACAAATTACTCAGTGACAACACCTTACCAACATTTTTCGGTGTAGCCTCATCACAGTAAATACGCAATACACTCAAAGAAAACAAATTCTACACAAACACTGAAGAGACATGCTAGTTATTACAAGATGAAGCAAGGCGGCTTACGGTAGTCTTACCTGCACTTCAACAGAATTAGAAAATCCCAACGCATAGACTATGAACTCTACATCCATGGTCATCATCTTAACCTGTAATTTGAAGAGGAAAAATCAATACTACTAAAACAAACCGTATGTGTAAAAACATCGACACAATAGACTATGCAAAATAAAGTAAGTAAAGCTCGAGTAAGGCGTTTTACCCTTTTGAAATCGGCTATAATTTTTGTGGGAACCCATCCTTGTTTATCCATCAAAGAAATTAGGTAACCATCATTCCCAAGGTTTTCATCACTGAAAAAGGAATTACATACACAGACGGTGAGCATGGAATATGAGATGTCGTTCTATTATCCAGTAAAGATGGACTCGAGACATGGAAACCCTCAAGGAAGTTCCCAGAGGTACAGCAAAGGAGTCAGCTGAACATAGTTTTAAAACCACACAATATATTGTAGTAGAAGCATAACTTGCCTGAAATAATATTCTATTTGTTTTATGACTCGATTCTTTAAGTCGAGTTTTTCTGGAGACAGTGCAGGCTGGCCCTGGTTAACAGGGTGTGGAGCAAAACGTGGAGGATAACCTCTTGTAGCACCAGGGGGAACCGGAAAGAAGTACAGAGGCCCTATGTCAAACGAAAAGAGAGAAAAATCAATCATGCACTATATATTCTATCTTAACGACGAATATGTTCAATCAAGAGTAGGACTATAAAATCCTATCAGTAAGTCCCTTGACATTAAAATCAATATCTTACCGGGAAAGCCTGGACCTGCACCAAACATGAACCCAGGAGCTTGTCCCATATACGGAGGTCTCACGAAATTCCTCGGTCCAGTACCCTGTGGCATGTTTCTTGGGTCAAAACCCCTCTGATGCTGCCAATGCTCTCCAGGATCTCCTTGAGGAAGTGGCAGGACAGGTGGAAGAGGGGATGCTTGCACTTGCTTCTCATTGCCAGGCTCTCCAGGTATCGGGTAAGGAGGATATGGATAATCTGGACCAATAGCATGCGGTGGAGGCACCATAGGTGGAAAAGTTGGTGGATGAAAAGGTAAACCGTGCACGTGGTAAGGAGGAGGAGGAACACCTTGGTTGTTGCTCTTCGGGCCTGGCTTTGAAAAACGCCCAGATGGATTCTTGTATGCATGATTAGCCTTAGATTTCGCTTGAGCAGCTACAGCCTAACACATCAAACAAGAAACTACTCAGGGAACAACGTTTATGCTACAAACGCTGCTTCACATTAAAAACTAAATGTCATGATCAGCACGCATCGAATTCGATAACACCTAACATCAAAGCAAGAGAAGCAGCAGCGATTCTTCAACTAAACCATTCATGAAACCTACCAATACAGAGTATCATCGTGCAATGCACCACCACTATCACTCAATAAGCACAATCAAGTGACATTAACAGTAACGGAAATACAGTACGTTACTGACTCACCTGAGCAGGAGTTGGGATTGAGGTAGGAATCGTTTTCGACGGCGTCGGAGGATTCTTAGGACGCGGCTGTTGCGCGTCGGCGAGAGCTGGCCATGAGTGAGCACCCATTACCGGAGCCTCAACAGAAGAAGCCGTTGTTTTCCACGGGGATTTGGTCTCATAACCACCGACGCGGCCGATCACTTCTCGATCATCGGCCAATGATCCCTCAGTCTCTGCCATCGTCAGAAACTCCGAAGGTGAACTTCAATTGGATCAAAAACAGGGTAAGGATTGCAGGATCAGGAGGAGAAGACGCAATGTGACAAGAGAGGTTGAGAGACCCCCCGAAGTAAGTATGGAAGACGAATTAGAAGAAGGTTGTGTGTGTTTTTTGGGTGGCGCAATGAACTTACCTTTAAATACTTAACAGCAAAAGCCCTAGTTTTACCCGTTTTTAAAAATTAACATTTCCTTTTTTTTTAACACAAAACGCACATAAAATTTCACTGTTTTTTCATGGCTACAAAACAAATTTAATTGGACATTTAATGACAAAAAATCATTTAAAATGTTCACTGTTTGTTGGACATGAAAAATTTGATGATATTCTTATGAGAACAAATTATTTGTATATTTTAAATTCAATTACTTCCTTTGTTCTTAATACATGACTCATCAAGAGATTTTTTTGCCTCAAATTAGTTAATGTTTTCAATTTCAATTAAAATTTATTAATTTTGTGTTATTTAACTTTTATATTTTGTTTTGTTATTTTTCTGAAGAGTGATTAGATAGATAATTAATATTTTTTAAAAAAAAATATTAATTTTGTGTTATTTAACTTTTATATTTTATATTTTGTTTTGTTATTTTTTGAAGAGTGATTAGATAGACAAATTAAATTTATTAATTTTGTGTTATTTAACTTCTTAAAGGGACTGCCTGAGAAACCAAATGCATCAACTCCATGTTTGGTTTGAGGCAGAATGTTTTGGTTGTGTTGTGCAGAGACGAGCTTGGGGAACAAACTTCTTTTGCTATAGAGACGGAGGCTAACTCTCAAGGGTAACAAACGCTAACTAAAGGTAGAAATAGCAAACATTACATTTTTCCTATTTATTCAACTTTAGTAGAGATAAAGATAAATAGAACAAGAGAGAATATCAATTGTCAAAAGATGAGCAAGACATGAGTTCATACTTCACATAACAATCACCAAAGCAAACAAATCAAAGGGGAAACATGTTCTAGATGACGCAAACAGGAACAAGTCATAATGAGAAAGAAGATTCTCTCTCTCTCTCTCTTACTTAGCCATCATGACTTTAACGAACTCATCATAGTTGATCTGACCATCGCCATCAACATCAGCTTCTCGGATCATCTCATCAACTTCCTCATCGGTTAGTTTCTCCCCAAGGTTTGTCATCACGTGCCTCAGCTCTGCTGCAGAGATGAAACCATTCTGGTCTTTATCAAAAACCCTAAAGGCTTCCTTGAGCTCTTCCTCTGAGTCAGTGTCCTTCATCTTCCTTGCCATCAGGTTGAGGAACTCGGGGAAATCTATGGTCCCGTTCCCGTCTGCATCGACCTCATTGATCATGTCTTGGAGCTCAGCTTCAGTTGGGTTTTGTCCCAGAGACCTCATCACGGTTCCGAGCTCCTTGGTGGTGATGCAACCTGCAAACCACACCCCAAAGTATAAAGCTTTAGAGAAAAGACTTTACAATATTCGAGAAAAGGTTAATAAAGAAGCTTCATTTATGCACACCAGCAAGAAAAATCTTCTCAGAGACTTGCTAAAGTGTTAATTAAAATGAAATATTGTGTGCTTATTACATGTTTCCTTATGTGCATTGTACAACTAGGAAACATAGACTCATATGTGTATTCTTGTAATAAAAGACACACCATTCTTGTCCAAATCTCGTTAAACGGTAACAAATCTCTAGCCATTTCGTTCTATTGAGAACACAGTCTCCGTAAGAATGACACAACACGACAGAGAAGCTTACATACAAGACGGATCAGGTAATAAATCGTTACATGCCAAAAAACTAGATCGTTCACGAATTCAAGTGAAACAAAGACGGTATTGCACAGAAAAATGAATCGTTAAGAACAAATTGCAGAACTCAAAGATCGATGAGGGAGAGATATAAACGAAAAGGATCTGGGGAAATAAGATATTACCATCTCCATCCTTATCGAAGAGGCTAAAGGCTTCCTTGAACTCTGAGATCTGGTCATCGGTCAGCTGATCCGCCATTTTTCCTTTCTGAGCTTTTTCCGCAAATCTGAGAGTTTTGATTTACTTTTTTTGTTTGCTGGTTTCCCCTGCAAGAGCTTATAAAGTGAGCTAAAGCCTAGCCCAATGTAATATTGTTGGGCCTTTGAAGATACGCTACATTGGCATATCGAAAAAAATTAACGCCGTTGCCGGGGATCGAACCCGGGTCACCCGCGTGACAGGCGGGAATACTTACCACTATACTACAACGACTTTGATGTTTAAGGAACGTATAAAAGATATTTATCTGGATCGACTTGCATGATAGTGGTCCATTTAAGGATTTTAGGCCAGTATAGAATCTGATTCAGATTATCCGTAAAGTATCTGCAGATACTAGTTACAGGATATTTACTTTGAAACTTTTAATTTAGCAATAGTTCAAAATTGAACTGTTTTTGTTACCTGGTTGGATTTGGTTACAAAGCTTTTACCCAAAATAATTGGTTACAAAACTAGAGTTAAGGAGCTGATGAAACAAGGGATAGAGGAAGAACAAGATGGATTTATTTCTAGACCTTTTCCCAGCAGATTTTAAACCTAATTAAAGTTGGACTTGATTTATATATTAAACTAGGGATTGGCCCGGGCTACGCCCGGGGTTTTTGTTTAAATTTAAATTTAAATTATATATTTAGTAAATATATATTATATAGATAATATATTATAAATATTATAATATATTATAAAAATATAAGTAGCTAAACAATTATAAAATTATTTTATTGTCTTAAGCATTTCAAAAATTTTAATATCCAATTTATTTTTGTTATTGTAAATTATATATAAGGTGATGACCAAAATGAACAAAAATTAATTATTTTCTTAGTTATGGTGTTTAATTGGTTGAATCGTAGAAATGTTTCATTTCACTTTAAACTATTTATAAATTTTGTTTCCAATTAAATATCTTCAACTAATTTAATGGACTCTCCCTCTTAAATCTACAACCCTATATTTTAATAGACAAATTATATATAAAGTGATGAGCAAAGTGAACAAAAAATAATTTTTTTTAGTTTATTTTTTTTTCTTTTTTGTAACACGAATAATGGTAATTTTTTTTTTAGTTATAGTGTTTAATTGGTTGAATTGTAGAAATATTTCATTTCACTTAAAACTATTTATAAAATTTGTTTTCAATTAAATATTTTCAAATAATTTAATTGATTCTCCTTCTTAAATCTACAACCCTATATTTTTATGTTTTATTTTTTCTTAAATTAGCGGTTTAAAAAGTGTAATATTTTCTAGATATATAAAAGTATTTTGTAAAATTTTGAATTAGTTTTTGTTGCTTCAGAAATACTACAACAATTTGTTCTTATATTTTGGAAGTGGTTAATCTAAAGAGAAATAGTTTTTGCTAAACCACTAATTTTCTAAAATCATGCCACATTACTTATGGAACAGATAGTTTCACTAATTTTCTCAAATTTAGCTGGCCCAATATTTTAAAAAATATATATACAAAGAAAATTAGAGTAAAATAAAATAAAAATTACACATACTTTTTCAAGTTGTCATCCTAACTTCGAGCCCCTCTCCAATATTGATCCGTTTTAGTTCTCTAGAACTGTTATATTGGGAGTCACCACTTCATCTTATAAACCAATATAAAGTTGATTTTGATTGCTTTACATATAATGCTTACACCGTCAAAATTCCTTTAATTTTGATGGTTACGAATTCTCGTTTTTCACAACTGAACATAACATTATCTATCTCTCAAAATAATTTCCAGATGATCAGCAATATAAACATTTCTTGACTACATAGTTAAGGAAAAACATTTCTTAATGCCCACTCTTTTCCTTGTGAACACAACTTCTTCAAAAACCATAATTCTTGTTTCTTCCTTGTTTTGACACACTGATAATTTCTCAGAAGCTATTACAATATCCCATCCCTAGAAACAAAACTCAATCATAATCAAACACTGATGACCACCTTATAAGTGTGTGTATTCTGAATCTCTCCATTAATGTGTTTAGACTTGCAATTGTTTAGCCGTTCAGAAGTGCAAAAACTCATAAGAAAGTGATGAAATTTCTATACCAAAAGGGAGTATTGTTGAGTCTTCAGATGTGATGATTAAAGTTTTGGTTACCTCTTTGTGTTTGTGGTTGAGCTTAGCTCTTGTTGTAGCCATCTTTGTTTCAAGATCTTCCTTCACTGATATCTTTGTTTCAAGATCTTCCTTCACTGATATCTTTGTTTCCATGTCAGCCTCTGTGTTTCCTTCCTTTTGTGGTGCCTTGTAAACAATTTCTTCAGAACTTGAGCTTTATTACAAATTTTATATCATATGGTCTCTCAAATTCTGTGATATAAGAAATGTTTCACCTCTGTCTCAGGACCGTAAGTCGAAGCACATACCTTCCCGAACTCGTAAAGAATGATTTAGTAACTTAAAGCATGTATAAAAACAGCAGAAATTGATTTGTCCAATTAGTATACCTTCCTGAACAATCCTAGCTTGAAATAATGAGCATCTTCTCCAGCAATACCAATCACAAAACTTAGCTGGAAATAAAAGGTCTGACAGATATCTTTTTCAGCATATGAGGTCAGACTACGAAGACAAATATGTTCACTTAAAGTTAATCTCAGGATACTCACAATCTGGTGACCAAACTCGGCTGATCAATCGAACATTATAGGGAAAAAAATCTTTACCGGTAAATCTGTAGACCATTCTAGATTGTTTGAAATCAATATTTCGAGAGCTTTTTATGAAGTTGAAACAAATGCAAAAGGGAAAGCATATAATTTTATTTGTTGCAGAACTTTATAATAATCAAGGAATATAATTCAGAACATATCTTGTTTATTCTAGGTTTTGATCTGTTGAGTGTCTACACATTCATCATCCTGGGTCTTGGTGCTTCTCAGATTGTAGTGATGGAGGGAAAAGGAAATGAATTTGTTTCCTTTGTTAGAAGCAGAACTCAAATCATCGTGAATTGATGAGGATTGAGCTGATGAATTTCATGACATGAGACTTACCTTTTTATAGCAAAGATTAACACAATGGAATTAATGGATGATGTATTCAATAACTCATGTGAAGAGTGGGGAGCTGTTGTTTATGAGGACATTAAAGCTGACGCCTCAATTCACTCGACAGCCGTAATGTTTGTGGGTTTCATTCGCCGGTAGCCAAAATAGTCTGATAAGACACCGGATCTAGGTTCCAGCAGGATGTGCTCGGGAAACTGTTGGTCAATGAAGCATCGTCTGAGCTTTAATGGCGGTATGATGAACAGGCGGACCAACTCGGCAGCTTCTATCTCCGTACTGCGACGACGGAGTCTCCAAGATGAATGCAATACCACGTTTATAAAATGGCCCACAATACTGTCAATTTCAGGCCCATTCAAAACCAATCACTTTTCTAAACACAAAGCTCACGAAGAAGCAATACGACAGCCTCGATGAAGATTTAATTCTGAGAGATTACACGTGTCAGTCTCTCCCAAAATGAATTAGTGACGTGTCTCATCGAGGAGTGAGAGAAGCTGTACTTTATAGTAATAGACTTTAATTATCTAAATTTTTAATGCGAAAAATAGGATTGATATTTTCCAAATATGTTTAAACTTTGGTAATTTTAATTTGGGTTATTTATATATTTAGTGAAATATGTTGTCCGTAAAATCAAATTAACTAGAAAATTATTAATAAAGAAAAAAATTAAAAAATATATTCATCGTAGTAGAAAATATAATTGAACAATACATACTACAATTAAATTAATATTTTAAAAAAAAATTATATATTTTATCTCTTATATTTTTGTAACATATTTTATAAAAATGTAACACTTAAATATTATTAGATTTTTTACTTATTCTTCTTGTATCATAATATGACACACGTGTTTCAAAAGCTTTTATCATCTTTCCTTTTTATGTTTTACTTTAACTGCTGCAACTTGTTCAAAATTTATAAGATTCAACTTCATAAAAAAACTTTCAGTTTGGTATAGACTTTTGTTGGGGTTTTCAGCTCTCATAGACTCATAGTAGTATAATGATGTATAGTTTGTGCCACATGGTCAATTGTATCAAGATTCTTTAAAAAAAATTGTTTGCGATATATATCATCTATTTTGTATTTTGTGTAGATGGTCAAAATTAAACAGGAAATCTTCTAACAAAGAAAATAATTAAATATCCTACTGTGTAATATAAACAAATGAACTATATATATATATTTAAAATGATATTTTCTTTATATTTTTGTAACACTTAAAATCTTATTTTAGCATTCACACACATGTTTCAGAAATATTATATTATATTTTTTTTGTTTTAATATTCTTTTTCTTCTATTTCCTTTTTGGGGTTTTCTTATTTTGTTTTAAGTTATCCACTATAAGGTTCTAGCCCAAATAATAAATGGAGCCTTAATCTTTTTGTTACTTTGAAAAGAAAAGAAAAGAAAAAGTGAATCATGGATTGAAAGCGTATTTACATGTACTTTGAGAATGAAACGTCTTGTGCAATTGATACTTCCGCTCCACGAGTTTCATACCAGAAACAGGTTATCCTCCATCATCTATTGTATTTCAAATCTTCTATACTATTTAACTTGCAATTCTACACAATTTAACTTGCAATTCTACACTAGTACTGAGAAATAACGTCCACAAAAGTAAAGATAACATAACTAATCAAGATAATTATTAGCTTTCATACAAACGCAATATGACAGAACTAATCAGGAAAACTATATGGCAATTTGAATAATTAAAATAAAACAAGTTGACCTTTACATAGTCGTAAAGAAGTATATCAACTTGATAAATAAAAACAGATATTAGAGGTAGAAACTCGTTTTGGTTAAGCACCCTTGCTAGAATTTTCTTATGCCATAGTAGACTTACTTATTTCAATGATGATTGTAATTTGTAAGTTTATTTATTTCTTAACTAGGAAGAAAATTAAAAAAAAAAATGTAATTCAAAGAGTATGTAATTTATAAAACTTTTTATTAAAAGGAACCAATAAGGGTCGTTGATTAAGTGAAGAGGGGTCCACAGAGTCGAACAACTTCGCATCTATCGAAACAAAAAAGTATAAATACCTCTCTTGATTTTCCTTTTCCACCACATTCATTCTGAGAGCCAAAAAAAAAAAAAAAAAAAAAACGCTTTGTGCAGCAGCAAAGCCGAAAAGACTTGACGCGATGACTTCTTCTCGCGAAGATCCAGAGATCCTCCCCGACGCCGAAGAATCCAATCTCCCCGACGGTTCTCCTCCGGATAACCCGGACCCGGATTCCGTTAATAATCAACCCATCCTCCTCCCTCTATTCGATTGCGTGGCTTTGGATAAGCTCTGCCAGGTGGCGGAGATGTTTCAGGATCGAGAAAGGCTACGAATCCGCGACGAGGAGGTAGCTGAGAAGAGGAGACGGTTGGCTGAAGAGAGGGCGGAGATGCACAGACAATATGTTTTCGAAGTCGCTAAAGCTTACGCTCTCGAATTGCATTCCGATCAAACTACTCCCAAACAAAGTAAAGTCGATGAAGAAAAAGAAGAAGAAGAAGAAGAGGTGAAGACGGAGAAAGGGAAGAGTCGATTCGATGATGCTAAGAACGCGATCAAGAAGAGGAGGAGATACTCGAGATTGAGTTCTACTAGTGCTACTACTATCGAGCTGTGTATGACGAAGGCGACGACGCATAGGACGGCTCCTACGTTAACAGAGCTTTGTACGAGAGTTCTTGCTAAAAACTCTGAATCGATCAAGTCTTTGTACCTGGTCCCTGATCACTTGAAGAAGAAGATCTCGAGTCTTGTTAGTGATATAAGTAAAGTAGACAAAGCTTTTATACAGCTTCTTGTGCATGATTCTCCTTATGAGGTTTCTGTTAACAACTGTGTTGACTTAGAGGAGAAAGACTTGAGTCAGATCCTCTGTGAATGCGATAGAGCTTGCTTGGAGGTAGTTTTCATATCATTTGGTTCTTTAGAGTTTTGTTGTAGCTTATTTGGTTTTGATTCTTGATCTTAGGTGTTGAATCTTGATCTTTGCGGACGAGCCATGACTCAGAACGCAATAACCGAGTTCTTGAAACGCTCCTCCAACGGGTTCCCTTCATTGACTAGGCTATCTCTTCAAGGAGCTTTTTGTTTAACAGACAGTGCATTGGCTTTGGTCGCGAGATCGGCTCCTCTGCTTCGGGTTATTAACCTCTGCGAATGCTCTCTCCTCACTTGCCAAGCTGTGAAGATTCTTGCTGATTGTTTTGGTTCCACTCTTAGAGGGCTTAACATTGGAGGATGCCAAGGGATTAAACCGTCTGATGTTTTTAGGACAAGCTTGAGTAGGTTCGAGAAGCTGAACTCTCTCTCGGTTGCGGGAATTGAAAGCGTTCATGATGTTGTTGTTGGGTTCTTTACTTCCCGTGGCTCCAATCTCACTGATCTTTCTCTAGCTTCTTGCATGTAAGTTTGAAGGATGTAACTTTTTTGGATTGTTTTGTCTTACTTAAACTAATGCCTTTTGCCTTTTTTCTCTATGGTGATCAGAGGGGTGAATGATGGAACTATTTGGATAGTTGGGAGATTTTGTCCAAACCTGGAAGCTCTTGACATCTCAGAGTTGGATAACTTGACTGATGCATCACTGAAAGAAATTACAGATGGTTGCAGATCTTTAAACTCAGTCAAGTTTACTAGAAACCGATTCAGGTTTGCTCAAGTCTCACAATTTTTATTTATTTTTGAACATAACTTCTGTAGACTGTTGTTAATACCAATCTATGTTCTTCCTTTGACAGTGATGAAGGTATAGCCGCGTTTCTTGAAGTCTGTGGTGGTTCTCTTAACAACCTCTGCCTCAACAATGTCAGAAATGTGAGTGTTTTAGTACATAAAAGTCTCATCCTCTTTATATAGGTTTCTTCCAAGTGATTGAAGGAGTTGTTGTATGTGTGTGTTTTTAACAGGTCGGTCAAGAGACTGCTATTTCGCTTGCCAAATATTGTAAGAGGTTGCATTATTTGGACCTCTCGTGGTGTAGAAAACTCACAGAAGAAGAACTAAGAAGGATCACAAGTTGCTGCTCGTTGCTTAGATCGCTTAAGCTATTTGGATGGACGCAGGTATGAACATAGGCTGTAATAAAGACTACACTTGTGCCTTTTTTATGTTGAACTCAATCAAACTGTGTAAAGCACTTAAATGGCGGTATTAATACTTTTTTGTAGGTGAGGGAGGAATTTCTAGAAGATCTTTCAAAATCAGAAGTTAAGATCGTTGGATTGAAAATGACTTCATTATTCGCTCATCCTGAAGACTCTTACCCAAGTGTAGATGCCAAGTGCTTCTGATGAGTAGACAAGTTTTGGCCATGTTTAGTACTGAAGTCATGATCAATCTTTTATTGTTAAACTAAAACATATCTCCAGAGGTTCGTAGTAAAGAAGCTACTTATTATAGGTTAACAGTATTTACAATGTTAATGTTTTGTGTGGTCACTAGAAACAAAAGATTCCTTTGAACCAGAGTAGAAATCTACAGAGAAAGCTTTCTCTCTTCTCTTTCTGTGTAAATTTTTAACCATACCATCTGGATAGCTTTTCAAAACTATCCTGCAACTTGTGTAGAGATTCTTCTCAAGAAATAAACCCTTTTTGTTCATTTTAACTAGATGAACACCAAGCAGGAATTGAAAAGAAGGTTACCAGTTGGTATCTTGATTTAGTTCCAGGTCTTTTCCCGATGGAAACAAGACAATCCAGGTTTAGGTTGTCCATAAGTTTCAGACCATAAGCTTGTCGGTACCACCTCTTCAGTTTCATGTTTTCCCTTCCCGTGCTCCTCTTCTTGGTTTTGGCCATTGACCTGTCCATGAATTGTGACCAGAGCTTGACCAGGTTTGATCCTTAATGGATTCACAGACTCTGTGGTACGTTTGGTGGGTTGCTTGTCATCTTCATCCTTCTTGTTTTCGTCTTGAAATGCAAAACCTCTGCTTAAACCCTTGTTGAAAGTTGCAAGTGGAGACAAAAGCTTATCTATTGCCTTAAAAAAATTGCAAAATCTTACAAAGAGTTGGGTATATCAGAGACACCAATCTTATTATTCAAGGACTAAAAAGGTATAAATCACACTTGAAGTGTAGAGAAGAGGAGAGTTTTTAGAAAGGTTCAGGTCATCGAAGCTGAGCTCGGTCTATGGTCCTTGTTGCTGGTCAACCTTCTCCTTCTCATCCACTTTGTCTCACAAGATGATGTCAACACCGCTCCTTCAGCTGGTGGGAGCTCACAAGGAAGCGCCATAGCACTGCTGGTGAAGGCGTTTAGAACAAGGAAGGCCAAAATTGGAGACAAATCCAATCCTCCAAGAGGCGGTATAACTCCCCGGAATAAGTTCAAGTATGGATCGCATAAAGTGCTGTTACAACGGTAACACATCAGAAGAAGTTGAAAAGTACAAGCCAAAAGACTACCTTCAACATTGACAAGAGTGGCATTTCTCAAAAAACGAGCAGGGAAACAGTTACCTGAGGGGGCTAACAATGGCAGGAGGAGCAGTAGGGAACCAGGTGAGTACTAGACGGACAACAAGGATGTTGTTATATATGTTGAGGAAGTTTATCAACCCATTAGCAACCACCATTCCTGCAACTGAATCTCCAGGCAGAACCGCTGCAAACCCGTGATTAGACATTGCAAAATTCACCCTTGTTGTGTTTCTCAAACGAATCTGAAAAAACACACAAAAAAACAGAAACAATACCCACAAAATCATAGTGAAGAGTAGAACCAAAAAAGATCCCAATGTGAAAAGGTTGAGACTTTGCATAAAAGCAGGAACAGAGAATCTACCTCGTCGCAAAGACCGCGAAACTCGGAGGACAAGCGAACCGCTTCCTGGAATAGAGTGTTCCTATAGGCGAGTGAATGGAAGAAGCCTGAGAATTTCTCAGTTACAGAGACCAGAGAACGATGGAGGTCTTGAATCAACTTGACGGAGTCTGAAACAGGTGGTTGAAGTAGTAGCAAACTGGGTTTGTTCGGACGCACGAGGGGTGATTGCGTAAATGCAGAGGATAGAGATACAAAAAAGTTCGGTATCGGTCCTGACGGTGACGATTTCAGGCTTTTGATAGCTGGTTCGTTCGCACTCGCCTCCATTGCAGCAGAGGTCTGAGATTTTTCGTACAATGAGAAGCTGAAAGAAGATGAACGTGGCGTAGTTAAAATCACTGTGTCCCTGAGACACTAACCTTCTGCTTTGCCCAGAAGGTCTTACCTATTCAAGAAGTCTGATATGATACTTAGACCATAATTAATCTCAAATTTCTTAATTGAAATTCTTAGTTTCAGATAAAATATACTTATTATTTTTTAAATAAGAGATAAACCGTTTTTTAGTCGAAAATATATATTATAAAAAAAAAGTCTTTCAAGGTTTTGTATATTTTACATTTTGAAGTTTTTGTATTTGAGCTTACTATATAAGATATTTTACTGAAATGTCGTAACTATTCACGAGTTGAGATTCAGACCCATCCTCTTCTTCTCACCAAACATTCACAACCTTTATCATTTACATCTTTTGATTGATTTACTACTTGTCATTTAATAAATCAATATAGTTGTTTCATCCTATGGTTTAGCATTAAAACTTGGATAAGAACAAGAAATGATCCATTAAAACATTCGAAACTCGTCTATACATTCTCTAGATGTTACTCCAAGAAAATACTAAAAGGATTAACTTCAAAAATATAACTTTTAACAAAACACAAAATGTTAATCCTTCCTACGACTTAGTGGACCCAATACCATTCGCCGTCGCCGGAAAACACCGCGGAATATCAGCAACCGAACACGATCTCCACGCACTAAAAACTGTTGACGACTGAGAAAACTTCATTTTACCAAAAGACCCTTGACTCCTAGGATACACCGGAGGAAGCATCATCTGCCTAGGAGGAGATCCAGAAGTTGTCGGACTTGTTCCCGTAGACGAGTCTCCGCCGGACGAAGAAACTTCTCCGGCAGCAACTGCCATGGCAAGCGTCAACGCGCTCTTGCTTGAGCCCATTATGAACTGTTTCTTCAAGATCTTTCCACGTGGAGTCGTCTTGCTGTTCTCCCTAATCTGATGGCAGAGGAGATTCCTCCTCCGACGACTGTAAGGATTCTCCGGCTTTGCCAAGTCCTTAATCGAAGATGAAGAAGCCAACGCCGACGATGCGGCTCCTAAATTCGTGAAAGACTTTGACTTTCCATTGTAATAATTCGATATCCCTTTCCTACACAAACCACATTCAAACACTCTTTTAGTTACTCCTTCTATTTCTAAAAAAATGTTATTTTATTATTTTAATCATTTTATCATTTTTTGTTTTAAACTTTTAATACAATTTAATACAATTTACAATTAATTTCAATTTAATATTAATTCAAAATATAATAATTTATTAATAGAATTACTAAATATTTTCAAATACTATTGGTTATTAGTTAAATAGAGGTAATTAATTAACATTTTAATCATTTTTAAATTATTTTCTTAACATTGAAAAAAATCTAAATGACACTTTTTAAAAAGGGAGGGGGATTATGTATTTAAAAATTTATAGAAACATTGACTTTCATGAGATTCAGACAGCAAAACCTCTAAGTTTATAAGTTTTGAAAGAGATTTACGTACCTAACGGGTAAGACTTCTTCGAGAGCTTCCATCAAATCAAGAGGACCCTTGTACTGTGACTCGGCTTCACTATCTTCCCCGTCATCGTCGTCGCTATTCCTCCCAATAGAAGAAGAAGAAGGTGAAGAGAAAGACTCAAAAGAAGATTGATACAGATGATCACCGGAGATATTAAACACGTAAGATTCATTTCTATCCATCTCAATAGACATTTGGACTTTAGCAGAAAACCTTTGGAAACTGCTTATTATATTCTCAAACTCACAATAGAGACACACAAGAGAGTAAATGAAAGAAGAAGAGAAGATGAGATGAGATCTTTATAGTTTGATCTTTGTGCCTGTGCTCTGGTTGACTGGTTGTCATTACTTTATTATTATTAAATGAGAATTTAAAATAAAAAGACAGAACAATGAAGATAATAAAGTTTTGACCAAAAGGACAGAGGAGGGGGACAAAAGAAACTGTTGACTTAACCTTATCGACATCAACATACACGTGGCGCTTCCTTAATCGTTGCGGCTGGATAGGAACTGGAATGAATGTTACGTGGCAGAAGCGGGATGGTTGTTTCGGAGAAACGGTGACGCTTATCCACAGCTGAAGATGGGACCCACAAAAGCGATTTTAGCCGACAGTATTAAATTTTCGAGAATAGCTTACCTCTTTTCATTGGGGAAAAAGGAATAATAGCTGAATAAGATTTTCACATTAAATTGTGAAATGTCCTAAGTTACCACTTTTAGAATATTTAATGTTTATCTTCTTCTATCATTCATTATAATACATTTTTTCCAGATTTTCCAAGATTTTGTCTTTTTTTTTTTTCTTGACTCAAGAGATTTTGTCATTATTACTTTAGAGGTAGAGCACCATTTTCTTGACATAAAAACTAAGTTGATTTATAACCACGATTGTTTATAACATATATCTGTATTTATAATATATCTGTATTTATACTGTATAACCTCTTTAAATTAATATTTTATAAATTAATATATATTAAAAATCTTTATAAGATAATATAATTTTATATTTCCAAATTAAATTTTTGGTTTAATTAGTATATCGATAAATTAATAATTTTTATAAATTAATAAAAAATTATAATTTTGGTGTAATCTCAACTTAATAATTAATAAAAAATTTACTGTAGTTAGTTTTATATTTTTCTTTTGACAAATTACTTTTATATTTTAAATATTATTTTAAAAATAAAAATATAACCGCGCGTCCGCGGATTCAACTCTAGTTACTGATTGAACCATTGTTCGTATGATCATAAACATGTTGCCTCATTCATTCATATACGATAATTTTATTTGAATAAATATATGGAAGACAAAGTAAATTGGCAAAACAAAAGAAATAAGACTAGTTGGGGTAGGTTGCCTAAATCATTCAAAATTCAACCAAAACCGCGTATCAACATAAGATTTCATATTCTCATCAAAGATCATTGTCATGGGTCCTCCTTTAGCACTCATCTATAGACCCAATCTCGTTCACTTTTCCCTTTTCAGTTTATATTTCAATCTAACGTGTCCGAACACTTAACCCCACTCATTGTTGTTGCCCCCACCGTGTTGTCCGTCCAATCACGTGGCGTTGCCTAACTCCTTAATTCCATTTGCTCCATGTGTGGCCAGTTTGTGTCATCCATAATCCATTTCCTATTCCTCATTAACACATTTAAATACCTAAAGTAGTAGAGGCAAGTTACATCTTTGTGGTTGCTTATGGCTTTACATAACCAACTTCATCTTCAACAACATCTTGAGAAGGAGTTCTTGGCCAAGACTATGTCTTATAACTTTGGCTTTGCCATCTTCTGACCATAACAAAGGGAGAAATTATAGACGGTCAAGAAGGACCCCTAAATGGCTAAAGTACAGCTTGTTAGTACTTTTGTCGTGTTCTTTTTCTTATCGCCACATTCGTTTCATCCATCATAGAGAGATCATCTAGTGGAACATTCTCACGATAGGTAGGACTTTTGTCTTTTGCAAACAATATAAAAAATGAGATATTAATTGAGAAGAAACGTAGATCATCGTTGTGTTGGTTTTTGAAGATAATTGTTGATGTTTTTCTGGTCATCTGGTCGTCAAAACTTAAGAATATGATTCCAAAAATGTCAGTGTTGTATAGAATTATAGGGTTGATATAAGCTAAGGTTTGGGAGAGTTTATGAGCTTTTTATAGTTTTCTGAACTAAAAAAATACAATTAATATGATCTAACGGAACGGTTTGTTAAAGAGATGCGTTTGATTTACCCTCCAACTTACACTCTTCATCTGAGGCATGGTCACATGGAATACTTTATTAGTAGAACTTAACATCATTAATCCTCTTATGGCGATACATTAATAGTCTCATTGAATATATTTCACATGGATTACAGGAATATATCTTAAGTTTTTTTTGTGAAATATGGATGTTACAATTATAGTGAGTGAAAGGGCCGTAACAAGGACATGATATAGTGCCATCGATTCTTTGGACTTTTTCGTTTGGGTATGTGTGATGTCTTTTGCTTTAAACTTTCATCGTGGATGGATGTGCTTCTAGATCATTACATAACATAATAAATTTTTCGTTATATATTACATTCAAATTTATAATAGAAGTTTACATTCATTCATTCCCAAACAAAACGCGAGTACCTATACAAATACACATATGTCGAACCTTATTTATAAACTTTGAAAACATCCATGACCAAACAATAGGGGTCAATATTGGCTTGTTAACAAAGAAAATGCAAGAAAAAACAAAGTGAAAATGATGTGCAATGTAAAAGCTAGAAAGCACAGTAAACATAGAAAATAAATTTAAATTGTAATAAATAGAATGAAAAAAAGAATAAGAAGATGAAAAATAGCTACTAAACGAAACTAATAAGAGGCTTAGTAGCAATGATGGAATATTCTGTCCAAGATCACTACTAAAAAATGGAGGATCTCAGAAATTCCAAAGGTTAATATTGTAATGAGAGAAATCATCTTCAACAACATATGCTCCATCGTAGTAAAAATCAGATGAGAGCTCATGTTCTTGTTGCTGTGACGAATCCTCCATGTAGAAGCTAGTACCAAACTCTTCTGACATACCAAAATTCTCTTCCCATATAAACGGCCAAAACGTCGTCGTATCATTACCATTAACATTATTCTCGTTGTTGTAATAATTATTATATTCACCAACTTCTCCTAACGTTGGCCCACCACTAATTTCCCCACGTGCCGAAATTTCTCTGATCACTTCCTCCGACTTGTCGCCACGTGGCGACTTTGGTTTTTGTTGTTGATGGGGTGGTAACAGTTCTTGGCTGGCGAAACGGTTAGCTGCGACCTGAATCTCCTGCGGCGTCATGGAACGTCCGCCGGGTATCTCCGGCGGATTATCCGGGAAGTTGAAACGTGCCCCGGCGCCGCGGAGACAGTAAAGAGCTGCGTCGAAAGCACGTGCCGCTTTCTCAGCTGAGTCGAAGGAGCCGAGCCAGATCCTCTCACGGCTGTTTGGGAGACGAATCTCAGCAACCCATTTTCCCCACTTCCTTTTTCTTACACCTGTGTACTTTGGTGATGCATCCATGTCCCTCTCTAGACAAAACCAAATACAATGGGCACTTAGATAAGTGTCTTTGTGTATATATATTTTTGGTTATTAGGGCTTTTGTGGATTAATCCAGGTGTGTTTTTATTTTTTTTGGAGTTGACAGTTATAGTGAGAATGGTGACTTGTTAGTGTATTTATATGTGATATGTTAAGTAGAGTATGAGAATTTGAAGAAGAAGGTCTTAGGTTGTCTGCGCGTTGAGGAAGATGATTACGTTGTAACGCGGTGATGACTTGTGAAGAGGGCAGTCATGTTTATTATTTACCACACGTGCTGTAATTCCTCGTTTCATAAGCATGTGTTAATTAACTTTTTTTTTCACCAACCAATAAAAGTTAGGGCTTTAGTCCTCTATATAATTTTAGCAGGAGATGAGGGCATGCTAAATTAGACTATGAGTAGATGCAGTATTATTGAATTTACAGTCTGTTTTTTTTTACATTTTGGTTTTAATTTTTGCTTCAGGATGTTAGTTTTCAGTTTTATTTTCCATGACATATTGTAAGACCATGATTAAATGATGGTTTTTAGCAGGGATTCTTATCAAAATTTAAGAACCAGTTATTAACTTTAACAAATGAAAAATTAAGAACCGGTTCTTAAATATTTAAGAGCCGGTTCTTAATTTTTCATTTGTCAAAGTTAAGAACCGGTTCTTAAATTCCGCTAAGAACTCTCTTTTAATCATGTTCTAAAACTTAAGAAAGTAGAATTGAGAAAACCTAAAATCAAAATCTATACACTCAAAATGGAAAATAACTTTCGTAAACATGGCCTACATTAAGTTAATGTCACAGACTCACAGTTCCCTGATGAGTTAGCTGAAACATGTGATCTAGGTTTTTCTTTTTTTCACTTGCTTAGGTTTTTGTTTTTGGTTGGGTTGACATGAACATTAGTTTATTAGTTATCAGTTGATTTTAAATTGAAAATTTGCAAGCAGTGACAATATTTAAATCGACTTGACTAAGATGAATAATTTCAATTAGTCTGAAAAAGAGTCTAAACCACTGCAGTTGTAATTTAATTGGCTTTGAAATGGTGTTACGGAAAAAAAATGGTGTTACCGTGTTAGGTATAATCGGTAACCTTGTTTTAAATAGAATATCCCCCTGCAATACGGAAAGCAAAAAATAGGTTGGTACAGTTGGAGTCCTTTTTGCCATATAAAAATGAGTAAAAATCCTTTAAATTAATTATATTTAATAGAGAGACATGTGTTTGGTCAACATCATATCATAGTATTGTGTCACGTTTAAAGCTACACTTGTGGAGGAATTTTGGTTCTTCCCCCTTTTCTGCGCTGGATCTACAGTGTATTAAGACTAATCTAGAGAACATTAAAAATATCAACTGTATTATTTTTAATGTTAATTGATGCACTTAAGTGTTAAGATTACCAGGTTTCCTATTACTTTCAAGTTTCAATGTTGATTAGTTTTTTGTTGGGACAAAGCTATAAGTTGAAAAACATTGGATACTAAAAGTTAAAATTAAATATATTTGGGGGAGTATTATAATTCTAACCAGCAATTCAAAAATATTTGTGCATATTCTCTTTTGTCAAAAAATGAGAAGTAATAATGTTCTATTTTTTCACGTGGATCAGATCCAGTCAAAACAAATGTTTTTTTTTTGAAATGACTCAAACTCGACGATCTTCCAAAATGAATGTAGACAAAAATAATAATAATAGACATTCAGAAAATGGGTTCTATTCCTTCTTTTTGGCCGAAGATGTTCAAGCAAGTATTATTTTCATCGATCAAAGTGTACTAGTGCATGCGGATGGGTGTATGTACAAAACAATATTAGTTTGATATAAAAACAATATCTAAAGTCTAAAATGATATACTCGTTTATTGCACTCAATTAGATTAAATGCGACATTTAAAACTTTATACTACGTTATATTTATATATATCATTCTTGAGTACTTACATCTTCTTGTGAATTTAGGATTTGCCTTTATCAACTAAGGACCAACTCGTTTCACTGTTGCTCGTGTCAAAGGTGAATGACATTGACGAGCAACACCAACGGACGATCCAGCATGATGTTTCGTTTAGTTGTTTCTCTCTCGGACATGACACGACTCCAATTAAAGACATCAAGACAAACAATTGTAATTTGTAGGTCACGAGTCTTTAAGTATGATTACAAACAATTCAGAAGCTACGAGTCCAATATATGATTTCGAAGCCCATAAGAGAACTAAATGGGCGTTTTTGAGCCCATATACAATACAACAAGGCGAAGAGCAGCAAATTAACACCCTTAATCATCAGTCTTTGGTTTTGCTTCGTTATTTGTACAACCGTAACATCGACTCACCTTTTTTTTTAACTTTTAGTTAAGATATTCGCTTATTTAATAAATCATATAATTAATTTATTCTTGGTGTCTTTTGTCGAGATTTGATTATAAACTCATAAAATCAACATCAATACTACTGTTGTGCTGTTAACACTAAGAGATGAATACAAATATTTTTGTTACAAAAAACAAAAAGAATACAAATATTCTCGTTTAGATATTAATTATATAAACCAGATTTGACTTTTAATTTAAATCAGATTTGTTTTTTATGTAACTTAGATTTGATTTTCTTTTATATAAATCAGATTTGATTTTTTACATAAATTAGATTTGATTCTTTTTAAAAAAGTTTTCTACCCACTTTTGTCTAAAGATATTAAGAGAGAAATACGATATTTCTTTTTGTAGAAAATTCATTACCTTGTTTTCGTACAAACATAATTATTCTTTCTCGTACTTTCCTTTTTCCGACCAAGAGTGAAAAATCTTGTTGTCGGAATGAGGTGAAACCGAAAGTACAGATTAAAAAAAAAAAAAGAAAAAGAAACTCAAGGGAGGAGAAGTACAAGAGAAGGAAACACGTGTCATAATCTGGGACCCAGTCGTTGTCTTTTCGTCTAGTGGTCTGAATTAAATTTAAAAAAAAATGAAGGTCGTGAAAGAGAGAGATAGAGAGTCAATAGAGACCACGCGCAAGAGAGAGAGAGAGAGAAGGTCTTTAGTCTTTTGTCTTCTTCTCCAACATCATCTGATCATCTCCATTATCTTCGCTCTTCATGAATCTAGGGTTTTTGTTTTCTCTTACAACCCTAGTTTAGATTTATTCGATCAACGTGTTGTGATCATCTCTCTCTTGCATCACCGTTACCTCATCATCCGACAATTTCAATGGAGGTTAGTTTTTTTTTTGTTGTTCCTTTTTGCCGTTTAATTTGATCTGATTGGGCTTAATTGCAAAAATTCTTCTGAGAAAAAATGATGGTTTGGGGGTTCGAAGCCGGGTTGGATTGTGCTCAGTTTCTCTAGATTCTCGTCTTTGCTATTGGATTTTGCATTATTGAAGAAGAATTCTAAATTTCAGGGAGTTGGAGATACGACGTCGTGCGAGGGGCATCTGACTTCAGCAGCAGCTTTTGTGCAAGGGGGAATCCAAGATGCTTGTGATGATGCTTGTAGCATCTGTCTTGAAGCCTTCTGCGAATCCGATCCATCAACAGTTATGTGTATCTCAAATAACAAATTTACATTTTATATTCCATTTTAATTCGTATTTATTCATTTTTTTGTTATCTCTCTTTCTCTCTGCAGTTGACTAGTTGCAAGCATGAGTATCATCTCCAATGCATTCTTGAGTGGTAAGCTCTCACGTATTTACCGCTGTTTTTGAGCTCTGTCTCACTGTGTCATCATCCAACATATATATATATATATATTTTCAAAAGGGTTACTCTCTTATAGATTGTGTGGTTTGTCATCTTCTCTTGTATTTTTGTTGGTGTGTTGAGTTGTCATAGGAACTCTTAAATAATCAATAACTTTGTATCCGTGTTTCTTGTTCAGATCCGTGGCATTTTATATTTCAATATTTTTTTTTTCAGGTGTCAAAGGAGTTCACAATGTCCCATGTGTTGGCAATCAATTAGTCTCAAAGACCCCACAAGGTTAATTTTATGGTCACCTTACAATGTGCTACTTTACAATACTTTACAATGAATCAATGATGCACCCTTGATTGACAGAGGTTTTGAGCTATGTTGTGTGTGTTTTGTATTGTTTTCAGTCAGGAGTTGCTTGAGGCGGTTGTACAGGAGAGGAACTTCCGCTTCAATCCACCTAGAAATGCCACCATTTTTCGTCATCCAACCCTCGGTGATTTTGAGTTACAACATGTATGTGATCTGACTCTTTTTGAGTTCATTACATCTCTTTGCGAATGAGTTATATAGATAGAGAGCTCCATCTTTGTTACAATTTTTTTCTTTCTTAATTGCAGCTCCCAGTAGGGGTTGATAATACCGAGATTGAAGAGCGGATCATTCAGCATTTGGCAGCTGCTGCTGCTATGGGACGAGCAAGACATGGTTCAAGAAGGGAAGGCCATAGAAGCAGGTCATCAGCTCAAGGTGGTCATCCACAATTCATGGTGTATTCTCAGCATCCTAATGCTTCTCCTCCTCCTCCTCCTCCTCCACCAATGCCTTCCTCTCCATCTCAGAGAGATGAGAGTGACACTGTCACAAACCTTCCTCACAATGCTACTATAGGGGAGGGTTCTCTTCAGTCAAACATGCAGCCACCAACTTCTTCTCATCCTCGCCAGGTTTCTCCTTCGGCATCTGATTCAAACAGAAGGTCTGAACCTTATTATTGTCTCTTATTTCCTTGTAATTACATGCAGCAGCTAATCTGAGCCTTCCTTTGTTTTTACCATCCACAGGTCTCTTAATCAATCTTCTCCAAGTGATCAAGATAGAGCTGGACCATCTGAACTCCAATCATTTTCAGAATCTTTAAAGTCTCGACTAAACGCTGTCTCAACAAGGTATTCCCATATCTATCTGTCTAACTTTGATTTGTTATAATTTTTTTTTTACCTGTTCTAAGTATTTCGTGATGTAGATACAAAGAGTCTATATCAAAGAACACAAGGAACTGGAAAGAAAGATTCTTCTCTCGCAACACGTCAATGTCAGATATTGGCTCTGAGGTTAAAAGAGAGGTCAGTGCCGGAATCGCCACTGTTTCACGCATGATGGAACGTCTAGAAACGAGAGAAAACAGTAGTAGTAGACCACCTGGCACTGCATCTGTGTCATCATCAAATGGCTCAGAGAACCATACTCCTGCTGAATCAAACAGTAGAAGATCAGAAGCGGGTGATGAACATTCTTTAAATGAAAGAAGTGTTAAAGGAACATGTGCGGCTGGTTCTGGCTCTAGCTAATAAAAACAAGTGCTAAGGTATATTGTTGACCCTGCCTTGATGTACTGATTTAGCTTTAGTTGTTATATTGTTCAACATCTAAGATCATGATGTTGTGTTTTTTGTTCTTCTTTTCTTTGTAGAGAAGGGAAGATGTTTTTGCATTGTGAAATTCTGCTATAATATAATATATACCGAGTCAGAAGTTCAAAAGTGTGGGAGCATAAGAAGAGTTTCTGATTCTCAATTTGAAAAAACAATATATGACCAAAAGAAGGCTTTGCTTCAGAGATGAGACGCCTTCTTATGTGTTGTGTGATGTCAAAAAAACAAAAACAAAAACAAAAAAGAAAGGGTAGAGACTTCATGTTAGTTTAATGGAATATTTGAGTGAAAAAAAGACACATGCGTTGTCGCTCTGTTGTAAATTTGACATTGTTGGTCGATTTGGATCAGTTCTGCTTAATTGCTATTGTTATGATTGTTACTGGTATTGTATCTACAAGAACTTGCTTGCTTGGCCAAGTAAACCGAAGTTACTGTATCAAAACCAGAGAATATAGGTGGAGAGCAGATGCTTATTCCAAATATATACAATCCTGTAATGAGTCTTTTGTTTACAGTCTGCTAAGTACAGTCATTTTGAAAGTTTGGCTTCTAGTTGTTTTCTTTCATGGCCATTCTGCGTTCGATACAAACTAGAAGTCTAGAACTCACCCTAACACAATTCACTTGTCAATCCTAGGAAAAAAATGACGAGTTACAAAGGTTTAATGTCTTCTGAAGTTTGAACTACTTTTCCAGATATGCTTAACTATTTTGTAACTGTAAGTTTTTCTTTCCACCTCAATTAATTTCCAAAATTTGTAATAAAAACATACAACTATTAGGAATGATTTTAAATAGGATCTCTTGAATTTAGTGGAGTGTTAGGTTATTTCCCTTTCGGATTCTTATTATTTTCTGTAATAAAAGCAAATTGATTGATTTGCTTAGAAATATAGGTGGTATAACATACAAAATCAGCACTTGTTTTTTAGTCATAAAGAAGAGAAATAGGTACATGCAANCATACAAAATCAGCACTTGTTTTTTAGTCATAAAGAAGAGAAATAGGTACATGCAATCTAGAAACTCAGCCCAAAAGAAGCTGTTATCTAAGTACATCTTAATGAGACTATTTCTTTTATAAATTTGTAGAATGGGTATTGTTTATTCCCCTCAAGAAACTTGCTCTTTTGATCATTATAACAAATACATTTTGAAAAAATCATTAGGATGCTGAGAATACACCATGAAAAAATCATTAGGATGCTGAGAATACATTATAACAAATACATTTTGAAAAAATCATTGTTAGAGAAGCATTAGGATGCTGAGAATACACCATGAATTTTTTTTTTCAGGTGTCAAAGGAGTTCACAATGTCCCATGTGTTGGCAATCAATTAGTCTCAAAGACCCCACAAGGTTAATTTTATGGTCACCTTACAATGTGCTACTTTACAATACTTTACAATGAATCAATGATGCACCCTTGATTGATAGAGGTTTTGAGCTATGTTGTGTGTGTTTTGTATTGTTTCCAGTCAGGAGTTGCTTGAGGCTGTTGTACAGGAGAGGAACTTCCGCTTCAATCCACCTAGAAATGCCACCATTTTTCGTCATCCAACCCTCGGTGATTTTGAGTTACAACATGTATCTGATCTGACTCTTTTTGAGTTCATTACATCTCTTTGCTAATGAGTTATATAGATAGAGAGCTCCATCTTTGTTACAATTTTTTCCTTTCTTAAATGCAGCTCCCAGTAGGGGTTGATAATACCGAGATTGAAGAGCGGATCATTCAGCATTTGGCAGCTGCTGCTGCTATGGGACGAGCAAGACATGGTTCAAGAAGGGAAGGCCATAGAAGCAGGTCATCAGCTCAAGGTGGTCATCCACAATTCATGGTGTATTCTCAGCATCCTAATGCTTCTCCTCCTCCTCCTCCTCCTCCACCAATGCCTTCCTCTCCATCTCAGAGAGATGAGAGTGACACTGTCACAAACCTTCCTCACAATAATACTGTAGGGGAGGGTTCTCTTCAGTCAAACATGCAGCCACCAACTTCTTCTCATCCTCGCCAGGTTTCTCCTTCGGCATCTGATTCAAACAGAAGGTCTGAACCTTATTATTGTCTCTTATTTCCGTGTAATTACATGCAGCAGCTAATCTGAGCCTTCCTTTGTTTTTTACCATCCACAGGTCTCTTAATCAATCTTCTCCAAGTGATCAAGATAGTGCTGGACCATCTGAACTCCAATCATTTTCAGAATCTTTAAAGTCTCGACTAAACTCTGTCTCAACAAGGTATTCCCATATCTATCTGTCTAACTTTGATTTGTTATAATATTTTTTTTTACCTGTTCTAAATAATTCGTGATGTAGATACAAAGAGTCTATATCAAAGAACACAAGGAACTGGAAAGAAAGATTCTTCTCTCGCAACACGTCAATGGCAGATATTGGCTCTGAGGTTAAAAGAGAGGTCAGTGCCGGAATCGCCACTGTTTCACGCATGATGGAACGTCTAGAAACGAGAGAACACAGTAGTAGTAGACCACCTGGCACTACATCTGTGTCATCATCAAATGGCTCAGAGAACCATACTCCTGCTGAATCAAACAGTAGAAGATCAGAAGCGGGTGATGAACATTCTTTAAATGAAAGAAGTGTTAGAGGAACATGTGCGGCTGGTTCTGGTTCTAGCTAATAAAAACAAGTGCTAAGGTATATTGTTGACCCTGCCTTGATGTACTGATTTAGCTTTAGTTGTTATATTGTTCAACATCTAAGATCATGATGTTGTGTTTTTTGTTCTTCTTTTCTTTGTAGAGAAGGGAAGATGTTTTTGCATTGTGAAGTTCTGCTATAATATAATAATATATACCGAGTCAGAAGTTCAAAAGTGTGGGAGCATAAGAAGAGTTTCTGATTCTCAATTTGAAAAAACAATATATGACCAAAAGAAGGCTTTGCTTCAGAGATGAGACGCCTTCTTATGTGTTGTGTGATGTCAAAAAAACTATTAAAAAAAAAACTAAAAAGAAAGGGTAGAGACTTCATGTTAGTTTTTTTTTTTTGGGGCAACTAGACTTCATGTTAGTTTAATGGAATATTTGAGTGAAAAAAAGACTTGTGCGTTGTCGCTCTGTTGTAAATTTGACATTGTTGGTCGATTTGGATCAGTTCTTCTTAATTGCTATTGTTATGATTGTTACTGGTATTGTATCTACAAGAACTTGCTTGCTTGGCCAAGTAAACCGAAGTTACTGTATCAAAACCAGAGAATATAGGTGGAGAGCAGATGCTTATTCCAAATATATACAATCCTGTAATGAGTCTTTTGTTTAGAGTCTGCTAAGTACAGTCATTTTGAAAGTTTGGCTTCTAGTTGTTTTCTTTCATGGCCATTCTGCGTTCGATACAAACTAGAAGTCTAGAACTCACCCTAACACAATTCATTTGTCAATCCTGGAAAAAAAAAATGACGAATATACCGAAACATGAACATTCGAGATACTGTAGATACATTTCTTTGACAAAAAGTTGCCTGAAAAAACCGAAACATCTTGGCTTCTCATCTCTTTAGCTTAGCACCAGCGCCTCGTCCTGTAGCTTTCTTCTCAGCTTCTGCGGCTTTGCCTCTCCCTCTACCAGCTGCCTTTCTTGAACCTGAGCTTCCAGCTCTTTTCAAATCCACTTCAACTTGGATCCCTGCAACCCGATTATATAGTTCGTTTAATACTTAGCTATGATGCTGTTCTCAACAAAATCCCTCCCAGAAAGAGAGATGTGGTTCGAGTAAATAATTTGGCAAGTCCTGTCGTCCAGAGAAAAGATATGGTTCTAGGCTGACTTTTCTAAAAGAAACACACAACTGATCAAAAGAAATAACAAGAGACCTCTTGCTTTCAGATTTTTTAGATTTGACTCCAGCTTTTCTTCATTTGTTGCTTCTTCTGGAATATCAAAAGCAAAACAGCAAACTACAGTCAGGACTCCATATAAAGTCTAATTATATATCTAACGTAATGTCTTTCTGAGGCTCAGTCATTGATTATACTGAACGAGTTACCTGAATCTACTATAATAGTTCACATAAACGCACAGTACCTGAGTCTTCAGCGTCTGATTCATTTACTTCTTCGTTTTCTGCTAACACCTCACCATCTTCACCTCTCAAACTTTCAACAGTTGGTTCCAGCATTGCAGCTATTCGCTTCTTTGGTGCCTTCTTAACTCCCGGAAGCTGCACCATATCAGCAGCACGTACCATTCTGGTTTTACTCGTCTCATTATACTTTTTAGTCAAAGCTGTTTTAACTGCAGGTGGAACACCCTCCAATGGATTTGCACGTCCCTGATTCGTAAAGATTGCTATATATTAGTTTAGATTCTTTGTCGCAATGGATATCTCGCGAAAAAGGAAATCGTGTATACCTTAAATTTTGCCAACTCTATAATAGTATCATAGTCCTCCTGGCTTATTGAGTAGGAGTTCATGAACTCAACAACTTCTGAAACAGCTTCATCCTGGGCACATTTTCACATATATAACATTTACATATAGCATCATGTTAGTCACAAACAAGTGTATATTGCGTTCACGAACAAGAAAAAGATATTAACCTTAGGCAGTGTCTGCAGTGGACTTGTCAAGCGATTCAAGAGAAGGGGAAGATAATCAACACGAAGAGTCTCCCTGTGGTCAATGTTAAAATAACGAAACATCACATAATATTGATAAAATAAAAAGGCAGGAGGTCAAGAGCCTTGACTCTGGATGAAATATAAAGAGAGGCAAGGTAGCAGTTATATACACAATGTGTAAGACGTATCATAGGTAGTAAATCCTGAAGAAATGCAAACATTTCACCAGCAGAAAGAGATAACTAATAAAGCTAAATGTATATGTCGAAACAACCT
>MU108336.1:0-18663 GCA_012274485.2 Sinapis alba
ATACGTCGTCAGAAAAAAAAAATCATTAATTTATTATTTGTCCTTTTTAGTTTCTTTATTTGCTTCAGCAACATTCGTCACTCTCTTCATGTCATTTTCTTATTTCCTGCAAGATTTATACTAAAGAAAACGAATAAAGTTGAGTAAAAATTATAATAAAATAATAAATAATAAATCTCAAAAAGCTCAAGAGCCTTTTCACTTATCTTTTTCTTCTTCTCCACTCTCTCTGAAACTCATATTCCATTATCCGCCTCTCAAGTCTCCAGCTTAAAACCCAAACCCTAAGTTTCTTTCATTTTGGTGGAACATTATTGATGTTTTGAGCTGTGATGGATTTGACGACTCATACAAAAATAACATCTCCTCCTCCTAAATCACCTGAACCAGAGCCCGAAACTCCGACCCGGATCCAACCGGCCAAACCCATTTCCTTCAGCAACGGCATCATCAAACGCCACCACCACCATCCTACTCTCCTCTTCACTTACAAAGAATGTCTCAAAAACCACGCCGCATCGCTAGGCAGCCACGCGCTAGACGGTTGCGGCGAATTCATGCCGTCTCCCTCGTTAGTCTCCACCGATCCAACTTCTCTCAAATGCGCAGCTTGTGGTTGCCACCGTAATTTCCACCGCCGTGAACCAGCCAACGACTCCTCAATCCCTCCGCCTCCTTCCTCAGTCGCCGCCACAATTGAGTATCAGCCTCATCACCGTCACCATCCACCACCACCACCACAATTAGCTCCTCCTCCTCCTCCTCGTAGCCCTAACTCCTCTTCTCCGCCGCCGATTTCCTCATCTTACATGCTCTTATCTCTCTCCGGGACTAATAACAACAACGTAGCTTTCTCCGGCAACAACAACCTCCACCTTCAAACGGGATCTCGTAAGCGGTTCCGAACGAAGTTCAGCCAGTTCCAAAAAGAGAAGATGCACGAGTTCGCCGACCGAGTCGGGTGGAAGATGCAGAAACGTGACGAAGACGACGTTAGAGATTTCTGCCGTCAGATCGGAGTTGACAAAAGCGTTCTCAAAGTATGGATGCACAACAACAAAAACACCTTCAACCGCCCTGATATACCGTTCTCCGTCGCCGGAACCACCGAGATCCAGGATATAGATAATGGCGGTGGAGGAATCCACGCTCCGATTCCCGCCGGTGAAACTAACGGAGGCAACCGGCTTCACCGCAGTGTTAGTAGTGGCGGGGGTGGGTTTGATAGTGATAGTGGTGGCGGTGCAGCTCACTGCGGTAACGTAAACGGAACATCGTCGTCGTGAAGATCAGAGTCAGATTCAATAAAGAAGCTTAAGCTTTGTAGCTTTAGACTAAGCCACTCGTATTATCATCGTTAATAACTTTTATTCATTTTAATTTAAAACCTTTCTGTGTTCGGTTTCTAGTTTAATTTTTAGTTTTGATTAAATGTACTTTACCGTCTTTCAAAAAAACAAAAAAAGAAGAAGATTAAATGTACTTTATTACCACGGCGTTTTCTCGCTTGATGAGGAATAATTGTATTGCGAATTAACTCTAAATCTTGCTTTCAATAAATGAACCATGAAATTTGATTTAAATTCCAATAAATTATCTTGTTTCTAAGAGTATTTTCAACACCAAATTTGATGTTTTTTTTGTCATACTCCCTCCTTTTCAGATTAATTGTCGTTGTAGAGTAAAATTTTCGTTTCAAAATAAAAGTCGTTTTATAGTTTCAATATAAAATTTATTGAATTTTTATTCTAATATATTTTTCTATTGGTTGAAATATGGTTAGGTGTATTGGTAGTTGTGTTTTTATTTTGAAAATATGTAAAATTAAATGTTTTCTTAATATGTGTGTCGAAGTCTAAAACGACAACTAAAATGAAATACTTTTTATCATCTCCAACTATTACATCAAATATTATATCAAAAATAATATTATACTCCCTCCATTCCACTAAGATAGATGTTTTAAAAAAAATAAATTGTTTCACAAATATGTATTTTTTGTATTTTTATACAAAAATTGTAAATTTCAATAAAATTAATTGAATTTAATAAAAGATTATTGGTTAAAATGCATTGAAATTTGATAATTTCTAAAGACGATATATGACTAATGTGTTTTCTTAATATGTGTGAAAACACCAAACCATCCATTTTAATGGAACGGAGGGAGTATATTTTTTGATGTTTTCAGTTTTAATAAATTTTATGTTTTTATTTATTTATAATTGATAAATAATTATTTTATTAAAAATATATATTATGTTTGTTAAATCATTTTAGTTTTATGTTTATAAAATTTATTTATATTTATATTTTTCAGTTTAACAATATTGTACCTCTTATGTATTTATTTTATATAAAATATTATATTAAAAACTAAAACTATTAATTATGAAAAAACATAACAAAATAATATATTTGTTTTAATAAATTTTATATTATTTAGTGATACAATTTTAACTATATTACAAAATACAGAATAAAAATAAAATATTATTTTAATGTTTGGTGAATTTAATAGTATTTAAATAAAGTTTTAATTATTTACTATTAAATATAAAATTACAATAATGTAATATTAATAATAGTTCATTGTTGTTCTTAAATAAAGTTTATAATTAATATTTTAAAATACAAATATATTACAAAATAAAGTAAATGACAATTATTTAGTGATTTCCTGGAAAAAATGATATTTTTAAAAATGATAATAATTAATTAATGATTTCTTACTTGAAAATCAAATAAAAAATATTTTAATTATATAAAAATAATTTAAAATATAAATAATATAATATATTTATGTTTAGTTATAATTTAAACTAATTAGTAATAACTATGAACTATATATGCTGTTAAATGAAACACAATAAAATATGTTTATTAAATATTTAGTGTGATGAATAGTATTATATCAAATTTTATGTAATATTATCTTTTTTATACTAAATTTGGTGGATTGATATTATTTTTGATGTTCTATTAAATATAAAATTATAATAAATTTGGTGTTTTGGTGTTCTATTGGAGTTGACCTAAAGAAGAGACACAAATAAAAAAAATTCAGGTGATTTTTGCAACAAAAAAGCCAGGTGATTTAATTACTAATATTTAATTGGTTTCTTATCTTTAACTTTAAGAGAACTTTTCTTAATTTTATCTATGACCAAACTACAATGTATGTGTACTATTTCTTTCTAATCTTATGTCCATTTTTTAATATTAAAAGGTTATATGATACTCCATTTATTATTCTATTTCAAATGGATAGCCATCATTTTGATAAAACATTTTTTGGGTTACTGTCAGTTTCCTCTTTAATTGTATATATCCTTCTCATGGATTCTTCCTGATAACCCATTTTTAGTATATATACTTAGTTTTAATTACTCATTTATCAGGTCAGACATAACTTTTTACTTAGAGAAAAATTTCATACTAAAGTTAGACATAACTATTATTTTATCACATCGTAGCGAGCAATATTCTATAATTAGGTTTTTGTGGCTCTCACCGACTACTTAATAAGTAAAATGTATGCTTATAACTTGACAATTCCTAAATAGGGTTTAACGCGTGGCACTGACACTAATCATTGAGTAGATCGATATAGTTTAAGAATAACTTTCCATTTGAAGAAACGTAGTTACGTAGGGATGAGTATTGAAATGTCGGCTCACAATAAAAGAATAAAGTATAATTGGGATTAAGATATGGTACTCCATACGGGTTGTTACAATAATTTAAGCAATTAAACTATAGTTATAGTATTTATTATTTTAATATTTTTTGTCAAGTCACATATATCTTTCCGTATTGTTGGTAGGGTCAAAACTTTACAGAAGCTTAGGTTATGGCCCTAACTGCCATATACCATGTGCACCGCTTATTAATTATACTATTAAAAATAAAAAATTTAATTTTATTTATATATATGAGTTAAGTACTAAATAATATGTAATTCAAAAGTTCGCAGATAATTGACTATAAAACTAATTTCTATATTAGCACTATAAATAAATAAAAATCTAAAATATCAACTATTGAAATTATAAGATTTCACCTATGAACGTATATGTAACAAAAAATCACTTAAATAAATTATATTTTAATATATAAATAAATAATATAAAATAATTCTATATGATTTATAAATCATTATAATATATATTTATAAAAGTATAATTAGATCTCGAGGCATTTAACATTTTGCATTTAAACAAAATGTGCTCCAAATTTATATAAATAGATTTGATAAAAGTCTCATAAATTATTTAGAAACTCTAATAAAATAATCTTGTGTGGGTTTTAAAAAACATAAAATTTCTAATAATGCCTTATTATAAATAATTATAAATAAATAATTGATAAAAATAAAAATTAATGAAACATTATATATTCTTTCTATAATTAAACAATTAGTTACCATAAATTGTTATTTGTAATATTATATTGTGTTTTTTGGTAATTTGTATTAATTGGTTCTAGAGTTTCTTTTTATTTTTAGATTTTATTAAAAAAAAATATTTAATAAAAGTCATCAACCAATCAAATTATAATAATTTTTTGAAACTTTATCTATGAGCCACACGTCAGCAATAGTCACTAAATTGACTTCTCATTTAATATATAGGAGGATTTTTATTTTCGTAACGTAACGATTTAGCCATCAATACACATTATCAAACGATATAACTATGGATTTAATGAAAATTCATAAGGGAGAAATTGAGGTCTATGCGCTGCAGCATTGTAAACCTGGAATCCGAGTAAGTAGAATATGTTGTCACAAAAAATGACTCATGACCTTACTTTTTAACAACTCTCCTAACAATCTAATTATGGAATTAGTGAGAACTTATAAGAAAATGGTTGTGATCGCGCTGCAGCGCTAGCGCTGTGAACCGAAGTTCGAATGAACGGGACGAAGTGTCACAATTATGTTTAGAAATGAGAATATATTTTGAACTATAAAATAAATAACATACATAATTATATAGGTATAGTTTATAACTAAGATTGGTTCTGAGAGTTTAATAAATAAAAATTTTACTATAAATTTTAATAGTTGTTTTGAAAACATGAAAACTATAAAAACTATACGTATTACTTTTTTACAACTTGAAAACTAAAACTGATGTTTTATTGAATAATGTTCAGAATCGGTCTTTATTATAACAAGAAATATTGTTGTAAATTTTAGTTTATTTTATATTTTCTGTACACGTATGTTTTATGTTGCATGAACGCATATATCCTAATAAAGAAAAGGCAGATGTAAATTATTTTGTACAATTAAGAAGTAATAAGCAATTGTATCTCTGGAAATTGATACTGATAAAAGAATGCCACTCTAATTTATTTTAGTAAAGCCATGAAAATGAAAAAGGGTTCACCGTAAAAACAATTGATTACAATAAAGTACGGTTCTTTGTGTATGATATATAAGTAGACTTGAAAAGAAATATCCCACCATGTTTTATCATAAATGTCTAGATCTTCAAATTTACATGTGGCTGGTACATAACCATTAGGACCATTCTCTCCGATAGTCCCTTTAAAATTTATATCACAAAATAGTTCTCAAAAAAATAAAATAACCAAAATATTTTTTTTTTTTAAAAAAATTTGATTTTTTTTTTTAAAATTTGAAACTCCATCCCTAAATTTATCTTTTAACTCTAAATCCTAAATCTAAATTAGTTAATCATAGGGGTATAAATATATATAACTATATTTTTAATCTTTAATAAAATTTATTTTTGATCATTTTCTTTTTTAAAAACTATTTTTGTAAAAAAATAAACTAAAAAAAGTTATCAAAGAGAATTTTTCTAACCATTACTCATCATGATTATATATAATGCTCCAGTTTCATGGAAGTTTCTTATTTACCTTTCATGTGCACCTAATTAGAAATTACCTTATACATCAACTATTTTCAAGTTTTCTTATTTTATATAGTAAACACACATTATTATTTTATTAATAAAAGTTTGACACCAACTAAATGGGTGGCATTAAAGATTTGTTTAAAGAGATTAGTTACCAAGAAGTAACGTTCTGTATACCTTTCAAGTTTCAACCAAAAAGTATTAACACTACAAAAGTTAAGCACAATGAAAATATTTTTGTAACAATGCAAACATTATGGGGGATTGGTAACTAAATGTTCCCTCTGTTTTCTAAAAATATATGTTTATGTGTTTTACACATATTAAAAAAATGTATTGAATTTAAAACAAAAATGTATGAATTTTAATAATAAATGTATTATTTTGTGATTATCAATTTCTTATAATTTTATTCGGATAGTATTTTAATAAGTACATTATTTTCTTTAAGTTTGTACTTATCATTATTAACAAATAAAATATATTAAAATATAAAATACATATCTTTTGACTATTTTTTATAAAACATTTAAATTTCTATAAGTTTATGTAACGTAGGATATAAGGTCATCTCGAAGATATTTATGTCAGAGATTAAAGGTTTTCATTCCTTCACTTATTTCAGAAACTTAATCGGTTTTTGGCTGAAAGGTTAATCTCTGATAATATCCTTATAGTTCAGTAGATGTTTCATGGATTGCAGACCAATAAGTCATGCCATGATAAATTTATGGCCATAAAAACGAATATGAACAAGGCTTATGATAGAGTTGAATGAATTTTTATTCAAGAACTACTCTTTAAGATAAGGTTTGATCATCACTGGATCCAATTAACAATGGAATGTATTTCTTTGGTACACAACATTTTTTTTTTTTATTGTCTTCCAAAAGGACATAATCCCCCAGAGGGGCCTAGGGTAAGATCTTATATCTACGGAAACGTTGGTAGCAAATATTAAAAAGACTGAACGGGTGAAACAACTAACGAACATAAAAGTTGCAAGGATCTGTCCTTTAATTTCACATATGATTTTTGGAGATGATAATCTCTTTTTTTGTAGAGCACAAAAAGAGGAATGCAGACAATTCTCAAGATTCTAAAAGAATACGAAGGAGTATCGAGTCAGCAGATAAATTTTAATAAATCTTTGATTCAATTTGGACACAAGATTGAAGAACCTTTCAGACATGAACTACAAAACATTTCAGGGATACAAAATTTAGGTGTTATGGGATCATACTTGGGAATTCCTGAGAATTTGGGAGGATCAAAAATACAAGTTTTGGCTTTATTCAAGTTTGCTTAAATAGTAGGGTAAATAAATGGACTTTCAAGTTCTTTACAAGAAAAAAAGAAGTGAATATACAATCGGTGGTAACGGTTTTGCCAAACCATGTAATATCCTGCTTTTGCATACCAAAAGTAGTAATAAAAAGAACTTACGAGTGCAATGGCAAAATTTTGGTAGAATTTAAGGGGTGATACAAGAGGTATACATTGGCAATCATGGGACAAACTGTGTAGTCCTAAAGAAGAATGAGGTTTAGGTTTTAAAGGCCTCACAGACTTTAATACATCCATGCTTGGAAAGCAATTTTGGAGGTCAATAGAGAAACCAAACACACTATTCTCTTGTGTTTTCAATGGTCAGTATTTCAGGAATGCATCACTCCTGAAACTAATTCGATCGTACTCGTCTTCCTATGGTTGGCGAAGTATTGTCTCTGTTAGATCTCTGGTTAGCAAAGATCTAATTAAAAGGGTGAGATTATGATCATCTATTTCAGTATGAAATGATCTTTGGCTTCCATCCACTCGCCTGAGACCAGCAAATAGAAACCAAACAATCTTTATGCAAACCTCACAGTGAATTCTCTCGTCAATGCAACTTTGAGGACATGCAATTTACATGCAATTCAGAGTTTGGTGGACCAAAAGATGTGAAAATCATAGAAAGTATCCCATTATGTAGAACTCAGACAACTGATCGTGATGAATGGCATTTCACTAATAATGGGAGATACACAATTAAATCTGCTTATCAAGTTGAACGAGTGTACCCGGATAGAGAAAGAACTTTACCAGAGTTTGGTCCATCGATCGCTCCTTTGAAAGCTTTCTCCTGGAAAGTACGCTGTCCACCTAAGATAAAACATTTTTATGACAATTCGTATCAGAATGCATAACAATTAAGAAAACTTTAAAAGCAACGGGAATACAAGGAGATACAATTTGTACACAATGCGGGAACCTGAAGAATCTATAAATTATGTTTTCTTTGAATGTCCATCAGCGGTTCATGTGTGGGCACTCTTAAGGATTCCATTGGATCCAGATATTTTCCCTGCTAAATCATTATTTACAAACATGGACCACTTTTTTTGGAAGGTTCATCCGATTTTAGAAGATCATCACTTTGCATGGATACTATGGTATATATGAAAAACACGAAATAATAAAGTATTCAGCAATCTAGATGTTGACCCTCGAGATATTGTTCAATTGGCGGAAACAGAGTCACTACTTTGGAATGAGGCACAAATTCACTTACACAAGGGATTGATCAATCTAGATTATTTGTAGCAGCAGCAACGGTATCGGTTATCCCAGGTAGATGGTGTTTTATGGATGGATCTTGGAAGAATCAGGAACTCTATTCAGAACAAGGGTGGTACAACACCCTGGAAGGCTTCGATGGTTTAATGGGGCAAGGAAAACAAGAGTGAGTCAGTCGCCACTGCACTCGAAGCTCGAGGCTCTTAATTGGGCAATGGGATATATGCGATGTAATGTAATATATTGTTATATTTGCAACGGATTATTCTCAATTGGTGAAGATGATTTCGAAACCAGAAGAATGGTCAGCCTTTGCAAGTTATATGGAAGACATAAATATTTTGAAGAGAAGTTTCAATAGTTCGGAGCTCATCCATATACCACGGACACAAAACACCAGGATAAATAGTCTCGCACGTAGTGTAAGGATGCAACCGTCTTTTGTTGTCCATATGGATGTGGATCTACTGATTTGGTTTACAGAGTCTGTATGAATCTGTTAAATTTCTGACAAAAAAAAAACACTTTATAAGAAAATGGTGATAATACAAAAGAGTAACAACAATATCACAATTATTGACTAACCAAATTATCTCAGTTTAAGAAATATACTGTCATAAACATCTTAAATAATATCAAAATATTTAGTAACCAGGATAACATCTCAAGATTAAATTTTCAAATGAATTAGTTGTAAAACAACAGAAGGTTAATTTATTATCTTAGAATAATATTTTAATACAATAAAATTAAAAGTATTAATAATTAAATAAAACATAAAAACTAAAAAAATACATCTAATTTCCAATTTGCTACGAATAATTTTATTTTCAAAATTTTGTAACAATATGTTTATTTTCTGTAGTATAATAGCTATAGTTGCGCAAAAAAACATTATATCATCATTTTCTTGTTTACACGGTTATTTGTATTTCAGAATTATTATTCAAAGACTAGTTTTGTTGAAATATCCAAATAATTGAACTGAATGAATAAATATTACACATTAGTATCTAGTCTATGTATATATGTATATGTATAATACATCTTTAAAGAGAGTTTACATTAAAATGAAAGAAAACTAAAAAAATGAGAAAAACCTCTTTCTAATGATATTTCGTTTTGAGGTAAAATATGAAGATGTGAATAGTATTACATCATATTTGAGATAATATTATTCACAAACACATTTTAATAAAACATTAATTGCATAATATTCCATAATGTTTTGATAAAACTTTATTTTATGCACAAATAAAAAATATAAACAAAATATCTCTTTTAAAACCTTTTATTTATTATATATAATATGATTAAACTTTAAAATATAATTATAAATAAAAAATTAGCCAACTAATTAAATGTAAAATGATGATTATTTAAAAAACAATAACAATAAATATCTGTAGCTGATACAAACTAAAAAACTACAAAATGTTTAAATAGATTAATAGTAATGTTCAACTAAAACTCTACTATTGTTTTTATGGCCTTGATTTGTATTAATGATGACAAAGCATTATCAGTATATGCTATAGAAGTTGTATGTTGTAGAAACATGATGCTATCTCATCAATGTAGTTAATAACATGATTGGTAGATTAGTAAATGATTCATATAAAAAATTAATATATAAAACTAGTATATAATATATAATTTATTTATTTCTAAATAATATATATATATATATATATATATATATATATTTATATTTATATATATAATATATATATTAATTTTATATTTTATTTACAATAATAAATCATATTTAGTTATATATTTAAATGTTAAATATTATTTTTTTAGAAAATAGTTTTTTCTAATTTTTAAAATATAAATTATTTTTTTTAGATACCAATATTTTCTGATATTATTAACTAAAATAAAACAATTATATTAAATTATTTTAAATGCAAATACCTTACCAAAAGATTCATATGATAGCATTGGACAAAGAGCATTTTGAGAGCATTTGCATCTTCTAAATACGATTCTAAATATTTTATTAATTATTGTTGATTGGATAATAAAAAGCATAATACTTATGCTAATGCTTTACCTGGTTATGTAATTTTATTAATATAATAAATGTTTTATTTTAATAATTTTAAATTTTAATACACATTTTAAAATACATGAATATAATTTAAAATATTATCAAATAAATAGTGTTATTATATAGATAGTAAGTTAAGAAATGTATATTATAAAAATTAAAGTAAAAAAAAGGAAATTATTAGAGAAAAACTTAAATTCATTCCAAGTTTACATTATTTTTTGGGAAAATAAAAGATACTATTAGAGATGGTTCTATTGTACCTAGAGTATGTAAGAAAGAAATAATAGACTTTAACCTGAGTTTGAGTATATATTTTTGTATATGTGTAGCTAGTTTTAGAGATAGGTACAATGTAAAAAAACATTTTACTCATTCATAATACCAAAAGACACATTTTGGTGAGAGAATATTTTCTTTGATTTTAGTGTGTTTTTGGACGAAAAGCCATGGATATAACGAACTTCATAACTAGTTTTAGCTAAAAGAAAAACACAATGACTACAATTTTTTTAATTCAGTTATGCTCTTTGGACAAAAAGCCATGGATATAACAAACTTGATAACTGATTCTTACCATTTTCACTCTGCCCCTTATTTATTATTTGCATGTTTTCTTAAAATTTAAAATATACTAATAAATATATTTGATACAATAAGCTGTGTTTTTATTCTCTATATTTCAATATCTATTTTCGTATATTTTAACAATTTGAAAATGAAAATCATAAAAATGTTATGTAATCAAAAAAATTTTGACAACATTTTGGTGGACAAAATTTAGTGAGAAAATTTTTATGGACACTATTTGGTGGACAAAAAATTGAACAACGTTATATGGACAAAAAATTATTCAATTTTTTTTATTATAGAAATGTTGTTTAAAAATTAAGATATAGGATTAGCAGTGCACGCATGTGTGTGAACGTAGGTCGTTGTACACAAGTATAAATTAAAGAGGGTGGGTAAAATTAGTAGGTTTTATGGATGGATTTTGCAAACATGTATGTGTGGATGAGTTCATGTGGACAAGGTCGTGTGAACATGTTCTTTTAGACAATTAAACATTCACATATTTAAGAAATTGAGCAAGTTGTGGATGTAAAAAATGTAGACGAACAAGTTATAGATATAGATTTGTTGGAAGAATGAGTTATAGAAGAGAAGATGATGCATTAGACGATAACAATCTTTAAAGTTTCTTGATCTTATGTCAGACTTGATTGATGACCGGTCAAAGCTAGAGTGAGTGGGAGGGTAATGACAACCAGTTGAGTTTTGACAATGGTGAAGAGGTTAAAGCCACAATAATGATTTTTGGTGGGAGAAGTGTCTTGTGGTGAAAGAGGAGTCTGAGTTATGGATTTTCCAAACAATTTGAAATTTTAAAAAAACTTTTAATCTGAAATCTCAAACTGAGAAATGAAGAAGAAGACAATTTATTATGTTTTCTTAGACGTATGCTTTCTCATTAGCTTTTTTTTTTAAAGTTTGATTTGTTTGTTTTAGAAACTAGTTACTGTGTGGTATAAAAATAGTAATGTTATTTTACAGCAAAAAATGTGTCTAATATTCAATGTGTCTTTAAGTGTAATTGATATGTTGAATGATTCTTTGGATGTAATACTCTCTTAGTTTTATATGCATCCTTATACATAGCCCTATGCATTGTCTATATAGGAAACAAAAATATGACTGAAATAGATTGAATAATCCACACAACATAAAGTTGTACCCGCTTTAAAGAGATTAAAAGTAATTAAACAGATATTATAAAGAATTATGAGGATGAATAAATTTCTTTGAAATTACCATAATAGTTAAAATCTTGGTGAAAATAGTTTGAGCGATAGAGACATAAGTGATAAAATAAACATTCAACACATCGTTCAATATATCAAGTTCAACACAAAATAGATTAGGATAACAAGCAAGGACGGGCTAGTGGTACTTGAGAGGCCTTCGGGTTCAATAGGTCCCGGTTTCGAATCTCGTTGGTCACTCAGACTGCCTTAAATGGCAAGAATATGCGGAGTGTTGTAGGTATTGTGGGACTATTTGGTTGACATCGGTCGCCGGATCCCCATAGTTATCAAAAAAAAAAGTTTAAGTTTGTCCACTAAAATATTTCTACACTAAACTTAATTTTGATATTGCTCCAATAGCCCCATGCACTTTCCTTGCTAGGTCTAAGTTCTAACTTCTAACTCAGAATCAACTTATTTTTCTTTGGTAGTATAGGCAGGTGAATCTATCACAAATCGAATAAAGGCTAAAGCAATAGTCACTTGATAAAAAGGAAAAAAATTACTAAATCACTATATTTAGTTTTTTCTTTTTGGAATGTGGTTGAGCACGACGCTGAATGGCATAAACTAGAATATATATGCTTATTCAAAGAAAGCTGAGATTTGCGAATCAAAGCCCAAATTTCGTGAATATTTTGCCCACTACCTTTGCATAAAACACATATTCGTGTGAAACGAAAATAAAAGAAGGTGAAATAAAGGGAACATGTGAACGCTATCTTGATAACATCCTTAGTTGAAAATTATTTAGAGAGGACCACATAATCATTAAATGATATAAACCGTTTTATATGACGTTTGCCTATTTAATCACCGCTTCAATAAATTTATATTTGGATTCAAAACTTAAACCCAAAGTTTTATATATATATATATATATATAATAATCAATTCGAAAGCTATAAATAAACAATTCAAGTTACAGACTGACTCGAACAAAACAATCCAAATTCAAAGATTTCGAAAACGAGCTTTGTTCGATCCACAACCCAGCGCGTTCAGCTCATCCGTCACTTAATTTATCGGGAAACAATTACTGTTCTTAATCATTAGCAGGATCCACGAGAATGTAAAATTGACCTTATTGCTTCGGATGTCGGAACTTTCCGTAACGTCTCTAGAATAAATGAATCTTGATTAGCTCATCAACATGTATCCTTCACCCACAATTAAGCACTTAACGATAAAGAAGAGAGAGGATCGGACCGTTTCACCTTAATAAGACACCAAAAACTCAGCTGTACAGCTCCTCTAATCGCCAATCAAACACAAAGTACGGGTTGAAATCGCAACTTAAACCCAAAGTTCTTATCAAATTGATTTACAAACTTATAGAAAGAGAATTGAATAAAAATTTCTAATCAACTTGATTTACAAAAGCAAATCCAAAGTAAAAAAAAACACGCTTTTGTTTTTCCATTTTTCAGTATCCAGTTGAAAAATATCTTTTGGAGCTTAATGTTAACAAGTGGTTCCAAAATTTAGGAATTTTTGGCAAAACTCTTTGTTGAAATTGCAAGATTTTGAAAGCGACAGATTCGTCTTCACAAACAAAATAGTTTAATGTATAATTACTTACATGTTAAACGAGAATAAAAATAAATGAAAAATAAAATTTGAAATTGGATAACATCTCATATTTAAAATTTAAAGTAAAATACTTTTATAAAGTGGGTGAGTATTAATATGATGTAGAACTTAAGACCATTGTAAAATTTCTTATATATTAATTGAGTTTTTTTTTTAATTTACAAAATTGACTACAATGTTTAGACGTCAACACCTTATCTTTTATCGCTTTATATTAAAACCCATTCATTAATCAAATGTTGACAAAAAATCTTCATCATTTTTTTCTTAAATAAAATCTATATAACTATCTAATGTAATTTGTGATATATCATAGTGTTTATTGATTTTGACCTTAATATAAATTGTATTTTAAAGTTTTTATATTGTGTTTCAAATCATATTTGGATTTATATAATAGACTTATGGTTATCGAACTAAACTAGACAACCATATATAGAAGCAATATAACAAGCATTAAGATCATGTTGGATAATCTTACAAAATCCCTACACTAAATTGCTTTGCAAATATGTATTTATTTCATCAATGATTAATTCAAACAATCAATAATGCTTTTGCGTTTATCAATCTAGATTTCATGTTGCTAATCCAAATATAGCATTAAGAACAATATAGATGAAAAATAAAAATATACCTAATAATTCATTTAAGAAATTAATCAATCTTTGAATGACCCTAAATCTAACTAGTTGATTTATTTAGACATAATAGTAAAATACAAATCATAATCTGAATAAGTTGCATTAAGATATAATTAAGAGATATTAGAGTTTGAAATCAATCTCTTAACAAGTTCTGATTTTATCTCTCTAAAGCTTTCTAAAATAAAATAAAATGTATCATAAACAAAGTATACAGGTTAAAACACATTCAGTGTTCAATGACGCTTTTGCAAATATTAAAAAGTTATAGAATTTTTTATATTTTGTAAAAACTTGATAAATCATGACAGTTTTTTTTTTGGTTAGGTGGGTGTCGACCAACACCCACCATGGTATCAATCAACACCAAGTGCAATGTTCAACAACGACTTGATATCTCATCTCTAATTCTCTTCAAGCTCTCATTTGTTCCATAATCTCTAAACTTGTTTAAAACATACTTAGACAAGTAAAAGCTCTAAAAATGACTCGAAACATAATATAAGACTTTAAGACATGATTTATATGGTCAAAAATGTATAACTATGATATGTCAATTTTTAATAAATATAACAATTAACAATACTGAATAATAAAGATTTGATAACAATTTATATATTTTATTATGAGTAATTCCCCTAGATAGCCCATTTTAGTTTGTTTGTCACAAAAATAGTTTTTAAGGAAGAAAATGACCAAAATGTTTTTTTTAGAAGCTAAAAAAATCATTTATATGCATTTATATCCCTAGGGTTAACTAATTTGGACTTTAGGGTTTAGAGTTAAGGGGTGGGTTTGGGGTTAGGGTTTCAAATTTCAAAAAAAAAATTAAAAAAAATCAAAATTTCAAAAAAAAAAAAGTCTATTTTGGTCATTTTATTTTTTGAGGGCTATTTTTGTGACAAAAACTTAAAAAGGGCTATTTAAGAGAATTGCCCTTTTATTATTTTTGTTTAAATTTATATTGTTAAGAGTAATTATATAAAAGCTCATACTCTAATGAATAAGTCTTGGGTAAACAACCTATTTGTTTACATCAGATTTTTATGCAATTACCAACAAAAATTGTAATAATCTCAGGGTTACTAGTTTTTATTGACATATTTTCAATTTAGAAATTAATTCCATGGTTGATGACATGGTTAATTGATAACTAAATCTGCATCATGGAAACATATTTACGGTTTTCAAGGAGATATAATATTTCTTTATTCAGTTTTATTCTTCGTTTTACTTATATCTCAAAAATATAACACACAAAAAGTTTTTAGCAATTTGGATACTGATCCTAGAGATACCTTTAAATTGACAGAAACGTAATCATTATTATGGGTGGAGACACCAAATTCAAACGTAATCATTATTATGGGTGGAGACACCAAATTCAATAACACAGGAATCAAATAGATTCGTTTACCATTAGAGGTACCAATATCGTCTTTCCCAGAGAGATAGTGTTTTACGGATAGTTCATGGAAACAACATAAAACATTCTCGGGACAAGGGTGGTACATCACATTGGAAGGTTTTGACGGTTTAATGGGAGCAAGGAATACAAGAGCGAGTCAGTCGCATGTTCACTCAGAGATAGAGGCTCTTATTTGGCAATGGAATGAATGAGGATTCTAAGACAGAGATCTGTCACATTTGCAACAAATTGTTATCAGATAGTGAAGATGGTTTCAGAACCAGAAGAATGGTCAGCCTTTGCAAGTTATTTAGAAGACATAAAGATCTTGAAGGAAAGTTTCAAAAGCACAAAGATCATTCATATACCTAGGATGCATAATTCAAAGACGGACAATTTTGCATGAAGTGCAAAGAAACGATTGTCTTTTATTGTCTATATGAATGTATAATTCCTAGTTTGGTTTACATAGTCTAGATAAGTCTGAATAAAATTGCTAACAAAAAAACACAAAAAGTTTTGTGTTTGAAGATTTATGACTTGGACAATGCAACTAATAAAAGTTATGCAGTTGTGTCATAGGTTGTGATTGGAAACTACTTACCGGGCGGTTTTTATGGCCTTTAGTGGATCCCACTAATATATCAAAGTTAGAAACCTTTTAATCAAAACAGCGTTTTTTACAAATACCGCTTTCAGAAAAAAATATATTTTTGTTTGTTCATTGTTAGTTGAATAACATATTTTGGTGGTATTTTTAGTTGAATAACGCGTTTTTCTCCTATGTTATTATTATTTAATTTAAAATACTGATTTTTCGTAAAACTGTATGTGTTAATTTAATTGTATTTAGACTTTTTGATACTAACTAAAGTTATCAAAACATTTAAATTTTATATCTCATTATTATGTGAAAACTCGATAGGATCGACCAGTCAAAATGTGATTCATTACTCTATTTGATTATAGGTTGTGTTAAAAGTTGTTTTTGAGTCAAATCAAAAAAATGATGAAACAGTTCGACTAAACTTTCAATAACCAGCGATCCGGTTTAATACCATAAAAGTTAACAGATACTGAATACATAAAATATAAATTATATACTAAATTTCTTATATTTAATTTAAGTAAAAATATTACAAATTTTTTTATTTGTATTTTTATTTGAAAATAATTTTGGTAACTAAATTTATATATAAATTAGAATTTTTATTTCAAATTCTAAACAATATTATGACATAATCATTAAAAACAATTAATTTCTAATCGTATTAATATATCTATTTTCACATTATTTTATATTAAAATTTCACTATTTTATCAAAATATACTTACTTTTCAATCAAATCCGTACTTATTCCGCAAATCCGCATGAACCGCAGTTAGACCATACTACATTTTAATTTCACACCATTTATATTATCAAAACCACGGTTACTCTTCGGAGCCATAATATTTGGAACGTCTTATAACTATCACATTGCAGTCTCTATTTTAATTAAGAAAATAATATCTTGTATCTATAAATTTATTTTTAATTGATATTAATACTATTTCTGTTTATAAATTTATTTTTATATATTATTTTATATAACCTTTTTGTTATAAAAATAACCTTTTTACATACACTTTTAATTCTTGATACAATTGACCAATCAATTATGCATGATAAACTATGGATGGAAAAAATAAAATAAAAATAAGGATGTATACTAACCAAATATTCAAATTCCAATTTATTTGAATCTAAATTCTTCAAAATAGATAACTTTTTAAAATATTATTCTTAAATTATTTAAAATAAAAATTAAGGTATCTTGTAAAACTATTATATTTGAACATATTTGTAATAAATATTTTTTAAAAAATTCTATATTTTATAAATATTATTTATGTTTTAATTTTTTTAACATATTTTCTATGTATTAGATAAATATTTTGATAAAATAATATGTGAAAAATATAATTTGTATCTTAATCTTTAAATCTAACTATCCAAATCTGAAAACTTAAATATCCGTGATAAGTTGTTTGGGCTTCCAACTTAAAACTTATTGGTAATTAGTAGATTGATCCAAGTTTCTTATATGTTACTCATGTCACATTCATATTTTCGATGTGGGATATTTTCTCCAACACCCTTCCTCGAGATAATGGTGCGTATAACCGTTAATCTCGCAAAATTCATCATACTCCCTCCAAGATAATACTTTTTATTTTTTTTAGCAATCTCGGCGGAACTGAGCCTTCTATGGACCATCAATTAATGGGATGATCGGGCCACTGTCCGGACCAGATTAATGGGTCAGGGTGCTGGGCCCGCTCTGATACCATGATAAGTTTTTTGGGCTTCCAACTTAAAACTAATTGGTAATTAGTGGATTGATCCAACCTCCTTATATATTACTCATGTCTCATTCATATTTTTAATGTGGGATCTTCTCTCCAACAATGCGTGTTCATCAAATTATATAATATTGGATCAGACTGAATAAGAACTTTGATTGAATCATCCTACATATTTTATTGGGCAATTCTCTTAGATAGCCCCTTTTAAGTTTTTGTCACAAAAATAACCTTCAAAAAATAAAATGACCAAAATAGACTTTTTTTTTTTGAAATTTTGATTTTTTTTTTTTTTTTTTTTGAAATTTGAAACCCTAACCCCAAACCCACCCCTTAACTCTAAACCCTAAAGTGCAAA
>MU108340.1:8111-29825 GCA_012274485.2 Sinapis alba
GAAAGACTCTCCACTGATTAATGGTTCCAAATCAAGCTTCTTACATAGTGATTCATCCTGGTTTGACTAGAAGCTTAAAGACTTGCCATATGTCCAAACAGGCTGAACATGGATATTCTTATTAGAAAGTGGAATAACTTCTTCAACATAACTCCTATGGGATTTATTCAACTCTATGAAAGACTCTCCACTGATTAATGTTCCAGATCAAGCTTCTTACATAGTGATTCATCCTGGTTCGATTAGAAGCTTGAAGAACTTGTCATATGTCAAACATGCTAAACATGGATATCATGATTAGGAAGTGGAATAACTTCTTCAACATAACTCCTATGGGATTTATTCAACTTTATGAAAGACTCTCCACTGGTTAATGGTTCCAAATCAAGCTTCTTATATAGTGATTCATCCTGGTTCAATTAGAAGCATGAAGAACTTGTCATATGTCCAAAAAGGTTAAATATGGGTATCATGATTAGAAAGTGGAATAACTTCTTCAATATAACACCTATGGGATTTATTCAACTCTATGAAAGATTCTCCACTGATTAATTGTTCCAGATCAAGCTTCTTACATAGTGATTCATCCTGGTTCGATTAGAAGCTTGAAGAACTTGCCATATGTCAAACATGCTAAACATGGATATCATGATTAGAAAATGGAATAACTTCTTCAACATAACTCCTATGGGATTTATTCAACTTTATGAAAGACTCTCTACTTATTAATGGTTCCAAATCAAGCTTCTTACATAGTGATTCATCATGGTTTTATTAGAAGCTTGAAGAACTTGCCATATGTCCAAATATGCAAAACATAGATATCAAGATTAGAAAGTGGAATAACTTCTTCAACATAGCTCATATGGGGCATATTCAACTTCATGAAAGACTCTCCACTGATTAATGGTTCCAAATCAAGTTTCTTATATATTGATTCATCCTGGTTCGATTAGAAGCTTGAATAACTTGCAATATGTCCAAACAGGCTAAACATGGATATCAAGATTAAAAAGTGGAATAACTTCTTCAACATAGCTCCTATGAGACTTATTTAACTTCATGGAAGACTCTCCACTGATTAATGGTTCCAAATCAAGCTTCTTATATAGTGATTCATCCTGGTTCGATTAGAAGCTTGAAGAACTTGCCATATGTCCAAACTGGATAAACGTGGATATCATGATTAGAAAGTGGAATAACTTCTTCAACATAGCTCCTATGGAATTTATTCAACTTCATGAAAGACTCTCCACTGATTAATGGTTCCAAATCAAGCTTCTTACATAGTGATTCATCCTGGTTTGATTAGGAGCTTGAAGAACTTGCCATATGTCCAAACATGCAAAACATAGATATCAAGATTAGAAAGTGGAATAACTTCTTCAACCTAGCTCCTATGGGGCATATTCAACTTCATGAAAGACTCTCCACTGATTAATGGTTCCAAATCAAGTTTCTTATATAGTGATTCATCCTGGTTCGATTAGAAGCTTGAATAACTTGCCGTATGTCCAAACATGCTAAACATGTATATCAAGATTAGAAAGTGGAATAACTTCTTCAACATATCTACTATGGGACTTAATAAACTTCGTAAAAGACTCTCCACTGATTAATGGTTCCAAATCAAGCTTCTTATATAGTGATTCATCCTGGTTCGATTAGAAGCTTGAAGAACTTGCCATATGTCCAAACAGGCTAAACATGGATATCATGATTAGAAAGTGGAATAACTTCTTCAACATAACTCCTATGGGGCATATTCAACTTCATGAAAGACTCTCCACTGATTAATGGTTCCAAATCAAGTTTCTTATATAGTGATTCATCCTGGTTCGATTAGAAGCTTGAAGAACTTGCCATATGTCTAAACAGGCTAAACATGGATATCAAGATTAAAAAGTGGAATAACTTCTTCAACATAGCTCCTATGGGACTTATCAACTTTATGAAAGAATCTCCACTGATTAATGGTTCCAAATCAAGCTTCTTATATAGTGATTCATCCTGGTTCGATTAGAAGCTTGAAGAACTTGCCATATGTCCAAACTGGCTAAACGTGGATATCATGATTAAAAAGTGGAATAACTTCTTCAACATAGCTCCTATGGGATTTATTCAACTTCATGAAAGACTCTTCACCGATTAATGGTTCCAAATAAAGCTTCTTACAAAGTGATTCATCCTTGTTAGATTAGAATCTTGAAGAACTTGCCATATGTCCAAAAAGGCTCAATATGGATATCATGATTAGAAAGTGGAATAACTTCTTCAACATAATTCCTATGAGATTTATTAAACTTCATGAAAGACTCTTCACTGATTAATGGTTGCAAATCAAGCTTCTTACAAAGTGATTCATCCTTGTTCGATTAGAAGCTTGAATAACTTGCCATATGTCCAAACATGCTAAACATGGATATCAAGATTAGAAAGTGGAATAACTTCTTCAACATATCTCCTATGGGACTTAATAAACTTCCTAAAAGACTCTCCACTGATTAATGGTTCCAAATCAAGCTTCTTATATAGTGATTCATCCTGGTCCGATTAGAAGCTTGAAGAACTTGTCATATGTCCAAACAGGTTAAATATGGATATCATGATTGGAAAGTGGAATAACTTCTTCAATATAACTCCTATGGGATTTATTCAACTCTATGAAAGACTCTCCACTGATTAATTGTTCCAGATCAAGCTTCTTACATAGTGATTCATCCTGGTTCGATTAGAAGCTTGAAGAACTTGCCATATGTCAAACATGCTAAACATGGATATCATGATTAGAAAGTGGAATAACTTCTTCAACATAACTCCTATGGGATTAATTCAACTTTATGAAAGACTCTCTACTTCTTAATGGTTCCAAATCAATCTTCTTACATATTGATTTATCCTGGTTCGATTAGAAGCCTGAAGAACTTGCCATATGTCGAAACATGAAAAACATGGATATCAAGATTAGAAAGTGGAATAACTTCTTCAACATAGCTCCTATGGGGCTTTTTCAACTTCATGAAAGACTCTCCACTGATTAATGGTTCCAAATCAAGCTTCTTATATAGTGATTCATCCTGGTTCGATTAGAAGCTTGAAGAACTTGCCATATGTCCAAACAGGCTAAACATGGATATCATGATTAGAAAGTGGAATAACTTCTTCAACATAACTCTTATGAGATTTATTCAACTTTATGAAAAACTCTTCACTGATTAATGGTTCCAAATCAAGCTTCTTACAAAGTGATTCATCCTTGTTCGATTAGAAGCTTGAACAACTTGGCATATGTCCAAACATGCAAAACATGGATATCAAGATTAGAAAGTGGAATAACTTCTTCAACATAGCTCCTATGGGGCTTATTCAACTTCATGAAAGAGTCTCCACTGATTAATGGATCCAAATCAAGCTTCTTATATAGTGATTCAACCTGGTTCGATTAGAAGCTTGAAGAACTTGCCATATGTCCAAACAGGCTAAACATGGATATCATGATTAGAAAGTGGAATAACTACTTCAACATAACTCCTGTGGGATTTATTCAACTTCATGAAAGACTCTTCACTGATTAATGGTTCCAAATCAAGCTTCTTACAAAGTGATTCATCCTTGTTAGATTAGAAGCTTGTAGAACTTGCCATATGTCGAAAAAGGCAAAATATGGATATCATGATTAGAAAGTGGAATAACTTCTTCAACATAACTCCTATGAGATTTATTCAACTTTATGAAAGACTCTCCACTGATTAATGGTTCCAAATCAAGCTTCTTACATAGGATTCATCCTGGTTCGATTAGAAGCTTGAAGAACTTGCCATATGTCCAAACAGGCTAAACATGAATATCTTGAATAGAAAGTTGAATAACTTCTTCAACATAACTCCTATGGGATTTATTCAACTTTATGAAAGACTCTCCACTGATTAATGGTTCCAGATCAAGATTCTTAGATAGTGATTCATCATGGTTCAATTAGAAGATTGAAGAGCTTGCCATATGTCCAACCATGCTAAACATGGATATCATGATTAGAAAGTGGAATTACTTCTTCAACATAACTCCTATGAGATTTATTCAACTTCATAAAAGACTCTCCAATGATTAATGATTCCAAATCAAGCTTCTTACAAAGTGATTCATCCTTGTTCGATTAGAAGCTTGAAGAACTTGCCATATGTCCAAACAGGCTAAACATGGATATCATGATTAGAAAGTGGAATAACTTCTTCAGCATAACTCTTATGGGATTTATTCAACTTCATGAAAGACTTTTCACTGATTAATGGTTCCAAATAAATCTTCTTACAAAGTGATTCATCCTTGTTCAATTAGAAGCTTGAAGAACTTGCCATATGTCCAAAAAGGCTAAATATGGATATCATGATTAGAAAGTGGAATAAATTCTTCAACATAACTCCTATGAGATTTATTAAACTTCATGAAAGACTCTCCACTGATTAATGGTTCCAAATCAAGCTTTTTTCATATGATTCATCATGGTTCGATTAGAAGCTTGAAGAACTTGCCATATGTCCAAACAGGCTAAACATGGATATCCTGAATAGAAAGTGGAATAACTTTTTCAACATAACTCCTATGGGATTTATTCAACTTTATGAAAGACTCTCCACTGATTAATGGTTCCAAATCAAGCTTCTTACATAGTGATTCATCCTGATTCAGTTAGAAGCTTGAAGAGCTTGCCATATGTCCAAACATGCTAAACATGGATATCATGATTAGAAAATGGAATAACTTCTTCAACATAACTCCTATGAGATTTATTCAACTTCATGAAAGACTCTCCACTGATTATTGGTTCCAAATCAAACTTCTTACAGAGTGATTCATCCTGGTTCGATTAGAAGCTTGAATAACTTGCCATATCTCCAAACATGCTAAACCTGGATATCAAGATTAGAAAATGAAATAACTTCTTCAACATAGCTCCTATGGGACTTATTCAACTTAATGAAAGACTCTCCACTAACTAATGGTTCCAAATCAAGCTTCTTATATAGTGATTCATCCTGGTTCAATTAGAAGCTTGAACAACTTGCCATATGTCCACACAAGATAAACATGGATATCCTGATTAGAAAGTGGAATAACTTCTTCAACATAACTCATATGAGATTTATTCAACTTCATGAAAGACTCTCGACTGATTAATGGTTCCAAATCAAGCCTCTTACATAGTGATTCATCCTGGTTTGAATAGAAGCTTGAAGAACTTGTCATATGTCAAAACAGGCTAAACATGGATATCGTGATTAGAAAGTGGAATAACTTCTTCAACATAACTCCTATGGGATTTATTAAACTTCATGAAGAACCCTTCACTGATTAATGGTTCCAAATCAAGCTTCTTACAAAGTGATTCATCCTTGTTTTATTAGAAGATTGAAGAACATGCCACATGTCCAAACATGCTAAATATGGATATCATGATTAGAAAGTGGAATAACTTCTTCAACATAACTCTGTTGAGATTTATTCAACTTCATGAAAGACTCTCCACTGATTAATGGTTCCAAATCAAGTTTCTTGCATAGTGATTCATCCTGGTTCGATTAGAAGCTTGAAGAGCTTCCATATGTCCAAACAGGCTTAACATGGATATCAAGATTAGAAAGTGGAATAACTTCTTCAACATAACTCCTATGAGATTTATTCAACTTCATGAAAGACTCTTCACTGATTAATGGTTCCAAATCAAGCTTCTTACATAGTGATTCATCCTTGTTCGATTAGAAGCTTGAACAACTTGCCATATGTCCAAACATGCAAAACATGGATATCAAAATTAGAAAATGGAATAACTTCTTCAACATAGCTCCTATGGGGCTTATTCAACTTCATGAAAGAGTCTCCACTCATTAATGGATCCAAATCAAGCTTCTTATATAGTGATTCATCCTGGTTTGAATAGAAGCTTGAAGAACTTGTCATATGTCAAAACAGGCTAAACATGGATATCGTGATTAGAAAGTGGAATAACTTCTTCAACATAAATCCTATGGGATTTATTCAACTTCATGAAGAACCCTTCACTGATTAATGGTTCCAAATCAAGCTTCTTACAAAGTGATTCATCCTTGTTTTATTAGAAGATTGAAGAACATGCCACATGTCCAAACATGCTAAATATGGATATCATGATTAGAAAGTGGAATAACTTCTTCAACATAACTCTGTTGAGATTTATTCAACTTCATTAAAGAATCTCCACTGAATAATAGTTCCAAATCAAGCTTCTTACATAGTGATTCATCCTGGTTCGATCAAAAGATTGAAGAACTTGCTATATGTCCAAACAGACTAAACATGGATATCTTGAATAGAAAGTTGAATAACTTCTTCAACATAACTCCTATGGGATTTATTAAACTTTATGAAAGACTCTCCACTGATTAATGGTTCCAGATCAAGATTCTTACATAGTGATTCATCATGGTTCAATTAGAAGCTTGAAGAGCTTGCCATATGTCCAACCATGCTAAACATGGATATCATGATTAGAAAGTGGAATAACTTTATCAACATAACTCCTATGGGACTTAATAAACTTCATAAAAGACTCTCCACTGATTAATGGTTCCAAATCAAGCTTCTTACATAGTGATTCATCCTGGTTCGATTAGAAGTTTGAAGAACTTGCCATATGTCCAAACATGAAAAACATGGATATCAAGATTAGAAAGTGGAATAACTTCTTCAACATAGCTCCTATGGGGCTTATTCAACTTCATGAAAGAGTCTCCACTGATTAATGGATCCAAATCAAGCTTCTTATATAGTGATTCAACCTGGTTCGATTAGAAGCTTGAAGAACTTGCCATATGTCCAAACAGACTAAACATGGATATCATGATTAGAAAGTGGAATAACTACTTCAACATAACTCCTATGGGATTTATTCAACTTCATGAAAGACTCTTCACTGATTACTGGTTCCAAATCAAGCTTCTTACAAAGTGATTCATCCTTGTTAGATTAGAAGCTTGAAGAACTTGCCATATGTCGAAAAAGGCAAAAAATGGATATCATGATTAGAAAGTGGAATAACTTCTTCAACATAACTCCTATGAGATTTATTCAACTTCATGAAAGACTCTCCACTGATTAATTGTTCCAAATCAAGCTTCTTACATAGGATTCATCCTTGTTCGATTAGAAGCTTGAAGAACTTGCCATATGTCCAAACAGGCTAAACATGGATATCTTGAATAGAAAGTTGAATAACTTCTTCAACATAACTCCTATGGGATTTATTCAACTTTATGAAAGACTCTCCACTGATTAATGGTTCCAGATCAAGATTCTTACATAGTGATTCATCATGGTTCAATTAGAAGCTTGAAGAGCTTGCCATATGTCCAACCATGCTAAACATGGATATCATGATTAGAAAGTGGAATAACTTCTTCAACATAACACCTATGAGATTTATTCAACTTTATGAAAGACTCTCCACTGATTAATGATTCCAAATCAAGCTTCTTACAAAGTGATTCATCCTTCTTCGATTAGAAGCTTGAAGAACTTGCCATATGTCCAAACAGGCTAAACATGGATATATGATTAGAAAGTGGAATAACTTCTTCAGCATAACTCTTATGGGATTTATTCAACTTCATGAAAGAATCTTCACTGATTAATGGTTCCAAATCAATCTTCTTACAAAGTGATTCATCCTTGTTCAATTAGAAGCTTGTAGAACTTGCCATATGTCCAAAAAAGGCTAAATATGGATATCATGATTAGAAACTGGAATAAATTCTTCAACATAACTCCTATGAGATTTATTAAACTTCATGAAAGACTTTCCACTGATTAATGGTTCCAATTCAAGCTTCTCACATATGATTCATCATGGTTCAATTAGAAGCTTGAAGAACTTGCCATATGTCCAAACAGGCTAAACATGGATATCCTGAATAGAAAGTGGAATAACTTTTTCAATATAACTCCTATGGGATTTATTCAACTTTATGAAAGACTCTCCACTGATTAATGGTTCCAAATCAAGATTCTTACATAGTGATTCATCCTGATTCAGTTAGAAGCTTGAAGAGCTTGTCATATGTCCAAACATGCTATACATGGATATCATGATTAGAAAATGGAATAACTTCTTCAACATAACTCCTATGAGATTTATTCAACTTCATGAAAGACTCTCCACGGATTATTGGTTCCAAATCAAGCTTCTTACAGAGTGATTCATCTTGTTTCGATTAGAAGCTTGAATAACTTGCCATATCTCCAAACATGCTTAACATGGATATAGAGATTAGAAAGTGGAATAACTTCTTCAACATAGCTCCTATGGGACTTATTCAACTTCATGAAAGACTCTCCACTGATTAATGGATCCAAATCAAGCTTCTTATATAGTGATTCATCCTGGTTCAATTAGAAGCTTGAACAACTTGCCATATGTCCAAACAAGCTAAACATGGATATCCTGATTAGAAAGTGGAATAACTTCTTCAACATAACTCATATGAGATTTATTCAACTTCATGAAAGACTCTCGACTGAATAATGGTTCCAAATCAAGCCTCTTACATAGTGATTCATCCTGGTTAGAATAGAAGCTTGAAGAACTTGTCATATGTCAAAACAGGCTAAACATGGATATCGTGATTAGAAAGTGGAATAACTTCTTCAACATAACTCCTATGGGATTTATTCAACTTCATTAAGAACCCTTCACTGATTAATGGTTCCAAATCAAGCTTCTTACAAAGTGATTCATCCTTGTTTTATTAGAAGATTGAAGAACATGCCACATGTCCAAACATGCTAAATATGGATATCATGATTAGAAAGTGGAATAACTTCTTCAACATAACTCTGTTGAGATTTATTCAACTTCATGAAAGACTCTCCACTGATTAATGGTTCCAAATCAAGCTTCTTACAAAGTGATTCATCCTTGTTTTATTAGAAGATTGAAGAACATGCCACATGTCCAAACATGCTAAATATGGATATCATGATTAGAAAGTGGAATAACTTCTTTAACATAACTCTGTTGAGATTTATTCAACTTCATGAAAGACTCTCCACTGATTAATGGTTCCAAATCAAGCTTCTTACATAGAGATTCATCCTGGTTCGATTAGCAGCTTGAAGAACTTGCCATATGTCCAAACATGCTAAACATGGATATCAAGATTAGAAAGTGGACTAACTTCTTCAACATAGCTCCTATGAGATTTATTCAACTTCATGAAAGACTCTCCACTGAGTAATAGTTCCAAATCAAGCTTCTTACATAGTGATTCATTCTGGTTCGATTAGAAGCTTGAAGAACTTCTATATGTCCAAACAGGCTTAACATGGATATCAAGATTAGAAAGTGGAATAACTTCTTGAACATAACTCCTATGAGATTTATTCAACTTCATAAAAGACTTTTCACTGATTAATGGTTCCAAATAAAGCATCTTACAAAGTGATTAATCCTTGTTCGATTAGAAGCTTGAATAACTTGCCATATGTCCAAACAGCAAAACATGGATATCAAGATTAGAAAGTGGAATAACTTCTTCAACATAGCTCCTATGGGACTTATTCAACTTCATGAAAGACTCTCCACTGATTAATGGTTCCAAACCAAGCTTCTTATATAGTGATTCATCCTGGTTCGATTAGAAGCTTGAAGAACTTGCCATATGTCCAAACATGCAAAACATAGATATCAAGATTAGAAAGTGGAATAACTTCTTCAACCTAGCTCCTATGGGGCATATTCAACTTCATGAAAGACTCTCCACTGATTAATGGTTCCAAATCAAGTTTCTTATATAGTGATTCATCCTGGTTCGATTAGAAGCTTGAATAACTTGCCGTATGTCCAAACATGCTAAACATGTATATCAAGATTAGAAAGTGGAATAACTTCTTCAACATATCTCCTATGGGACTTAATAAACTTCGTAAAAGACTCTCCACTGATTAATGGTTCCAAATCAAGCTTCTTATATAGTGATTCATCCTAGTTTGATTAGAAGCTTGAAGAACTTGTCATATGTCCAAACATGCTAAACATGGATATCAGGATTAGAAAGTGGAATAACTTCTTCAACATAACTCCTATGGGATTTTTTCAACATCATGAAGAACTCTTCACTGATTAATGGTTCAAAACCAAGCTTCTTACAAAGTGATTTATCCTTGTTTGATTAGAAGCTTGAAGAACATGCCATATGTCCAAACAAGCTAAATATGGATATCATGATTAGAAAGTGGAATAACTTATTCAACATAACTCTCATGAGATTTATTCAACTTCATGAAAGACTCTCCACTGAATAATGGTTCCAAATCAATCATCTTACAGAGTGATTCATCCTGGTTTGATTAGAAGCTTGAAGAGCTTGCCATATGTCCAAACAGGCTAAACATGGATATCATGATTAGAAAGTTGAAAAACTTCTTCAACACAACTCCTATGAGATTTATTCAACTTCATAAAAGACTTTTCACTGATTAATGGTTCCAAATCAGGCATCTTACAAAGTGATTCATCCTTGTTCGATTAGAAGCTTGAATAACTTGCCATATGTCCAAACATGCAAAACATGGATATCGAGATTAGAAAGTGGAATAACTTCTTCAACATAGCTCCTATGGGAATTATTCAACTTCATGAAAGACTCTCCACTGATTAATGATTCCAAATCAAGCTTCTTACATAGTGATTCATCCCGGTTCGATTAGAAGCTTGAAGAACTTGTCATATGTCCAAAAAGGCTAAACATGGATATCATGATTAGAAAGTGGAATAACTTCGTCAACATAACTCCTATGGGATTTATTCAACTTTATGAAAGACTCTTCTACTTATTAATGGTTCCAAATCAAGCTTCTTACATAGTGATTCATCATGGTTTGTTGAGAAGCTTGAAGAACTTGCCATATGTCCAAACATGCTAAACATGGAAATCATGATTAGAAAGTGGAATAACTTCTTCAACATAACTCCTATGAGATTTATTTAACTTCATGAAAGACTCTCCACTGATTAATGGTTCCAAATCAAGCTTCTTACATAGTGATTCATCCTGGTTTGATTAGAGGCTTGAAGACTTGCCATATGTCCAAACATGCTGAACATGGATATTCCTATTAGAAAGTGGAATAACTTCTTCAACATAACTCCTATGGGATTTATTCAACGATATGAAAGACTCTCCACTGGTTAATTGTTCCAGATATCATGATTAGAAAGTGGAATAACTTCTTCAACATAACTCCTATGTGATTTATTCAACTTCATGAAAGAATCTTCACTGATTAATGGTTCCAAATCAAGCTTCTTACATAGTGATTAATCCTGGTTTGATTAGAAGCTTGAAGAACTTGTCATATCTCCAAACAGGCTAAACATGGATATCATGATTAGAAAGTGGAATAACTTCTTCAACACAACTCCTATGAGATTTATTCAACTTCATAAAAGACTTTTCACTGATTAATGGTTCCAAATCAAGCATCTTACAAAGTGATTCATCCTTGTTCGATTAGAAGCTTGAATAACTTGCCATATGTCCAAACATGCAAAACATGGATATCAAGATTAGAAAGTGGAATAACTTCTTCAACATAGCTCCTTTGGGACTTATTCAACTTCATGAAAGACTTTCCACTGATTAATGGTTCCAAATCAAGCTTCTTATATAGTTGTTCATCCTGGTTTGATTAGAAGCTTAAACAACTTATTCTTCATACAAACACTCAAATTCATTCAATAAAGACTTGATTTGTTCTCTAAATCATCTATTTGCCAAAACTCACCATCGAAATCGATAATTGCTCAAGATCACATATTTCAGATTCAACACACAGGCTGCTCAGTTCCACTGGCCCCCTCATGATCAGAATAAGTGACTCCAACATTTTCTACTATCTCTTCTACAGTTTGTGTTGGGACCTCCCTGACCTGCTCTGGTTCCTTTGGTAAACTGATACCAAGCCTTTCCATAATTACTCTCAGGTTGTTAGCTCTGTCCGAGGCAGATTGAGATAGATCCTTGAGTTCTTCCCAACTCTTCTCATCATAGTAGCCTGTTGACTCCATGAACTTAACATCCCTGGATACTAGAACTCTCCTTGTTTCTGGGACATAGCACTTGTACCCTTTCTGATGTGTTGAGTACCCAATAAACATGGCCTTTGTACTCCTTGCCTCTAGTTTGTTTCTTAGCTCACCTGGTACCAAAACAAAGCACACACACCCAAACACACGCAAAAGGTCTATATTTGGTTTGGTTTTATTCAGTACCTCATATGGAGTTGCATCAAGGAGTACTCTTGTGGGTGTGCGGTTGATCAGATAAGTGGCAGTGACAACTGCATCTCCCCANGTACCCAATAAACATGGCCTTTGTACTCCTTGCCTCTAGTTTGTTTCTTAGCTCACCTGGTACCAAAACAAAGCACACACACCCAAACACACGCAAATGATCTATATTTGGTTTGGTTTTATTCAGTACCTCATATGGAGTGGCATCAAGGAGTACTCTTGTGGGTGTGCGGTTGATCAGATAAGTGGCAGTGACAACTACATCTCCCCAAAATCTCTTAAGTACATTAGCATGAAACATCATACTTCTGGCCACTTCCATTAAGTGTCGATTCTTCATTCTGCCACACCATTTTGTTGTGGTGTGTAAGGGCAACTGGTTTGGTGAATGATCCCATGTGTGGCTAAGTGTTGCTTGAAGGATGTGCTAGTGTATTCACCTCCATTATCTGATCTAAGAATCTTGATCTTAACATTGAAATGGTTAGTGATATAATTCTGAAAATTCTTAAAAGCTTCTAGCACCCTATCCTTTGATTGTAAAAATGTGATCCATTGTATTTAGATTTTTCATCAATGAATGTCACAAAATATCTATGATGTTCTCTAGATGCACATGGAGCAGTCCACACATCAGAATGAATTAAATCAAAGCAATTGTCATAGATAGTCACTGATTTAGGAAACACACTATTACAATGTTTTCCTAAGATACAAGCTTCACAATCACTTTTAAAAGAAACACTAGGCAACAGGATGTTCAAGGCACGAGAATGGAGGTGTCCTAATCTAGCATGCCATATTACATCTTTAGGGAATTCAGAAACAGAATTAAAAGCACAAGATGGATCAGGTGTTGGTCGTGTGTCCTCAAGCAGGTACAAGTCTCCCTTGGTTACACCTTTGCCAAGCAACCTACTAGATTCAATATCCTGAAAGTAAACCTCATTAGGAGTGAATGTAACTTGGCAATTTAGATCATTGGTGACCTTTTTCACAGAAACTAAGTTTGAAGCAAAGGTTGGCATATAGAAAGCATTAGACACTTTGTCAAACAGTTTCAGCTCACCTATTCCCTTTATTGGAATTTTATCACCATTTGCTATCATCACATTCCCTGGAGCAGGTTTCACATTTCTAATTAAGTTAGAATCACTAATCATATGATGTGATGCACCAGAATCTATAACTAATGGCCTAGTAGATTTTAAAATATCCATTGAACTATCAGCAATGTATGAAGCATTAAGAGAGACACCAAGAGTTTTAGGAATACCAGAGTTCTCTTTAAAGAGTTTGATGAGAGCCTCCAAGTCAGATTTCTTGAGGACTACATCCTGGCTGGTCATGGGTGTGGGGTACACTGAGGTGGAGGCCATTTTACTTCCTACACCATTGTTGAAGTTTGGGGTGGCTGGTCCAGCAACATCATTTGTGAAGTTGGCTCTTGCATCCATGAACTGAGAGCCATGCTCCCTGAACTTGTTTGGCTTCAGATGTGGGTGTAATATCCAGCATTTATCTTTCATATGCCCTTTCTTCTTGCAATGATCACATATTAGGACCCTCTTGTCTTCATACTTGTATACACCCTTGTTTGCTACAGCTGCTTCAGCTTGATTAACCACAACCAGCTCTCCTTTGCCTCCAAACAAACCCACTGATCCTTCCTCCTTCTGTATTTGGGCGCATACTTCATCAAGTGATGGGAGTTTATCAGCCCTCAGTATGTGCTTGATGAGACCATTGTAGGATGAGTTAAGAGTAAGCAGCAACCCAAACACCTTGTCTTCTTCACGCCTAGCACTTAGAGTTGAGGGATCAACAGTAGGTGGTCTCAGCAGCTCTAGCTCTGCCCAAAGAGACCTAAACTTGCCAAAGTGAGACTGGAACTCCATGTCTCCTTGACTGAGAGCATTGATGGCTCTTTTCACTTCAAAGACCCTAGTAAGGTTAGAAACATTTCCATACACCTTGTAAAGAGTTTCCCATAGTTCTTTGGTAGTCTCACAGTAGAAGTAAGACTCCAATATGGCTGGATCCAGAGAGCTTTGGATGAGAGAAAGCACCATGAGGTCCTCCTGACCCCATTTGCCTTCATCAGCTACCACCATCTCTTTTCTATCTTCTCCTTGGATGGTTTGTTTTGGAGCTTCTCCTGTTGAGACATGGCTCCATAAACCACTTCCACCAAGCCTAGCCCATAGGAGATAGTTAATCCCCTTAAGAGTTACTGGTATGTTGATAGGTTTGTTATTCTCCATCTTTCACTCGCCAAGAACAGGGTATGAGAGTGAATCTTGAAGAACAAAGAACCAAGAAAAGAGTATAATAGTTTGCGGAAGTTACCAAGATAGGTTCAAGAGCTTTATGGCTCTGATACCATGTAGATTTAGAAGTAGGATAAGAGATTTGTGAGTAAAATGGAGTAAGAACAGAGTAAGAACAGAGGAGAAACCGAGTAAGTCGTGAGAGAGAGAGAGGAGGAGAGAGGGGACTTCGAATTAGAGAGAGGGAGAGAGTAAACTAAAGAGGAACATATTTCCTTGATTAAAATGGGTTCAGGTTACAGCCCTTAAATAGGGAAACACTCAGACCAAAGAAAAGAATAAACAATGCTGTGTAAGTAGACACAAAAGGCTCTTGCAGCCTGGTGAAAAGGACAGCTCGTCAACTCCTCTCTCTCCTTAACCCAGCATGTGATCTTCCTTTGTATGCTTCTCCAACGGCTCCATCCACTTGCATACACATGTTTGCATTGTTCTGAATGTTTCTTTAAGGCTTGGGCGAGGTTTAGCTTGCAAGCAAGCTCCCACTTGCTTGCCTTCCAGGATAGGTTAGGGCAGTTGTACGGACAGCCTTGCTTCTCAAGGTAACTTGATTCTCTTGCATAAACTGAATCGTTTCCCTCCTTCTCTTCATTGCTTTACCTTAGCCTTATCTCATTTATTCTCTTCATGTCAACAGGAGATGAGTGGAAAACAGCCTTTAAGACTAAGCATGGGTTGTATGAGTGGTTAGTCATGCCTTTTGAATTAACCAATGCACCTAGCACTTTTATGAGATTGATGAATCATGTGCTTAGAACTTTCATAGGTTTGTTTCTGGTAGTATACTTTGATGATATCCTTGTTTACAGTAAGAGTCTAGAAGAGCATATAGTTCATCTTAGGTCTGTTCTTGATGTGTTGAGAAAAGAACAATTGTTTGCTAACATTAAGAAATGCACTTTTTGTACGGATAACTTGGTTTTGCTAGGCTTTGTTGTGAGTGCAAATGGAGTAAAGGTGGATCAGGAGAAAGTGAGAGCAATTCAAGAATGGCCAATTCCTAAAACCATAAGTGAAGTGAGGAGTTTTCACGGGCTTGCTGGCTTCTACAGGCCGTTTGTTAAAGACTTTAGCACTATTGCAGCTCCCTTAACTGAGGTGATAAAGAAAGAAGTCGATTTCAAGTGGGGAGAAGCACAAGAAACTGCTTTTCCAATGCCTAAAAGAGAAGCTTACTCATGCCCCTCTTCTTATACTTCCAGATTTTAATAAAGCCTTTGAGATTGAATGTGATGCTTCTGATATTGGAGTGGGTGCTGTATTGATGTAGGAAAAAGGCCAATTGCATATTTCAGTGAAAAGCTTGGAGGAGCAACTCTCAACTATGCAACTTAGGACAAAGAACTCTATGCTTTGGTGAGGGTTTTACAGACTTGGCAGCATTATCTTTTGCCCAAATAATTTGTCATACATACAGATCGCGAGTCCCTCAAGTATCTAAAAGGACAGAACAAGCTTAGCAAGAGACATGCGAGATGGGTTGAGTTCATAGAAACCTTTCCATATGTGATTAAGTTCAAACAAGGTAAAGAGAATATAGTTGCTGATGCACTATCCAGAAGGTATGTTCTCTTAAACACTCTTGATGTCAAACTGTTGGGTTTTGAACAAATTAAAGGTATGTATGAATCTGATCCTGATTTGAAAGATGCTTATAACTTTTGTGAGAAATTTTCTGCTGGACATTACTTTAGACATGATGGATTTCTCTTTTATGATAATAGACTGTGTGTGCCTAATTGTTCTTTGAGAAATTTGTTTGTTAGGGAAGCTCATGGAGGAAGTCTCATGGGTCACTTTGGCATTGCAAAGACTCTTAAAACTTTGCAGGATCATTTCTTTTGGCCTCGGATGAAAAGAGATGTAGAGAAACTTTGTGAGAGATGTGCGACTTGCAAACAAGCTAAATCTAAGGTTCAGTCTCAGGGTTTGTATACTCCTCTCCCTATACCTCATCATCCCTAGAATGACATATCTATGGATTTTATTGTTGGATTGCCTAGAACTAGGACATGAAAGGATTCTATCTTTATGGTTGTTGATAGGTTTTCAAAAATGGCACATTTCATAGCATGTCACAAAACTGATGATGCATTGCATGTGGCTAATCTATTCTTTAAGGAAATTGTGCGCTTACATGGTATGCCTAGAACTATAGTTTCTGATAGAGATACTAAGTTTCTTAGCTATTTTGGGAAGATTCTTTGGTCTAAACTAGGTAATAAACTGTTGTTTTCTACTACTTGTCATCCACAAACTGATGGTCAGACTGAAGTAGTCAATAGGACCCTAGGTACTCTCTTGCGTGCATTCATTAAAAAGAACCTGAAGTCTTGGGAAGATTATCTTCCACATTGTGAATTTGCATATAATCATGTTGTGCATTATGCTTCTAAGTTTTCACCTTTTGAAATTGTTTATGGGTTCAACCCCACTTCTCCTTTGGATTTAATTCCCTTACCTGAGTGTGAAAGGGTCAGTTTGGATGGGAAAAAAAGGCAGATGTGGTGAATCAACTTCACGAGCAAGCTAGACTCAATATTGAAGGGAAAACTAAGCAGTATGTCAAGCATGCCAACAAAGGAAGGCGTGAGATGGTCTTTAAAGAAGGTGACCAAGTCTGGATTCGTTTGAGAAAAGAGAGGTTCCCTAATGAGAGGAAGTCCAAGCTTATGCCAAAAATTGATGGACCTTTTGAGATCATAAAAAAGATCAACAACAATGCCTACAAGATTGATCTCCAAGGTAAGTATGATGTGAGTAATAGCTTCAATGTTACTGACTTGATCCCTTTTATTGCAGAAGAACCTGATTTGAGGTCAAATCCTTTTCAAGAGGGAGGGGATGATATGATCATGGACCAGACAGCTAAAGAAGATAGAGATGGAGATCTTAGAGATGAACCAGCTGAAGAAGATAATGTCTTAACATTTTCTAAAGGTCCCATGACTCGAGCCAGAACAAGGAAACTCATAGAAGCTATTGGAGGACTGATCAGGAAGTCCTTGAAGCAAGAAGAATGTCTTGGAGGAAGCTTGATACTTCAAGACACACTCATTACCATTCAAGCCATCTTACCATCAAGCTGAGTATCATCTAGGCTAGTAAGCTATGTGTGCTCTTTTCCTATCATTGTTTTTGTTTCACTGAGTTTTGCAATGATAGGTGTTTAACGAGGCCATAGTCTTACTAACACATCACCTAGTTGATACTCCCGGACCTATCTACATGAAGGACCTTATGATATGATTTTATTCAAAGTATTTTATATCCTATATTATCAAAAACTCAATCTAAGTTATGTCTTTGTTTCTACATTATTGAGGGAGCATGTTCCTTTCATTTCGAAATGCTTGGAGCCTGTTCCAAGCCTTTCTCAATATATATGTATGAGGCGACAACCCTAGGAAGTTAACAAGTCATTTTCTTTCACTTAAACCTTTGGTTTTCTTCTCCCTTGCTTTCACAAGTCAAGAGAGTGTATGGTGTGTAATATCCAATATGTTGGTGTGTAATATCCAACGCCTAAGGGCTTCAGAAAGGTGTGTCATATCTGATCTAGACCTAGGAGTATCAAGAAGCCTTTCCATAGCATCTTGTGTCACCATTCGATTCAAAGCCTTGATAAACTTGAGTCCTTGACTCGTTTATGCAAGGATCTATCGAAAACAATCCAGAGAAGAGTCCTAGGATCTCATTACATGGGTATCATGGTTAGAAAGTGGAATAACTTCTTCAACATAACTCCTATGAGATTTATTCAACTTCATGAAAGACTCTCCACTTAATAATGGTTCCAAATCAAGCTTCTTACATAAGGATTCATCCTGGTTTGATTAGAAGCTTGAAGAACTTGCCATAGGTCCAAACAGGCTAAACATGGATATCCTTATTAGAAAGTGGAATAACTTCTTCAACATAAATCCTATGGGATTTATTCAACTTTATGAAAGACTCTCCACTGATTAATGGTTTCAAATCAAGATTCTTACATAGTGATTCATCCTAGTTCGATTAGAAGCTTGAAGAACTTGGCATATGTCCAAACAGGCTAAACATGGATATCATGATTATAAAGAGGAATAACTTCTTCAACATAACTCCTATGAGATTTATTCAACTTCATGAAAGACTCTCCACTGATTAATGGTTTCAAATCAAGCTTATTACTTAGTGATTCATCCTGGTTTGTTTAGAAGCTTGAAGAACTTGCCATATGTCCAAATAGGCTAAACATGGGTATCCTTATTAAGAAGTGGAATAACTTCTTCAACATAACTCCTATTGGGATTATTCAACTTCATGAAAGACTCTCCACTGATTAATTGTTCCAAATCAAGATTTTTACATAATGATTCATCCTGGTTCGATTAGAAGCTTGAAGAATTTGCCATATGTACAAACATGCTAAACATGGATATCCTGATTAGAAAGTGGAATAACTTCTTCAACATAACTCCTATGAGATTTATTCATCTTCATGAAAGACTATCCACTAAATAATTGTTCCAAATCAAGCTTCTAACATAAGGATTCATCCTGGTTTGATTAGAAGTTTGAAGAACTTGCCATAGGTCCAAACAGGCTAAACATGGATATCCTTATTAGAACGTGGAATAACTTCTTCAACATAACTCCTATGGGATTTATTCAACTTTATGAAAAACTCTCCACTGATTAATGGTTCCAAATCAAGATTCTTACATGGTGATTCATCTTGGTTCGATTAGAAGCTTGAAGAACTTGTCATATGTCCAAACATGCTAAACATAGATATCATGATTAGAAAGTGGAATAACTTTTTCAACATAACTCCCATGAGATTTATTTAACTTCATGAAAGACTCTCCACTGATTAATGGTTTCAAATCAAGCTTCTTACATAGTGATTCATCCTGGTTCGGTTAGAAGCTTGAAGAACTTGCCATATGTCCAAACAACCTAAACATGGATATCCTGATGAGAAAGTGGAATAACTTCTTCAAGATAACTCCTATGAGATTTATTCAACTTCATGAAAGACTCTCCACTGATTAATTGTTCCAAATCAAGATTTTTACATAGTGATTCTTCCTGGTTCGATTAGAAGCTTGAAGAATTTGCCATATGTCCAAACAGACTAAACATGGATATCCTGATTAAAAAGTGGAATAACTTCTTCAACATAACTCCTATGAGATTTATTCAACTTCATGAAAGACTCTCCACTGACTAATGGTTCCAAATCAAGCTTCTTACATAAGGATTCATCTTGGTTTGATTAGAAGCATGAAGAACTTGCAATAGGTCCAAACAGGTTAAACATGGATATCCTTATTAGAAAGTGAAATAACTTCTTCAACATACTACTATGGGATTTATTCAACTTTATGAAAGACTCTCCACTGATTAATGGTTCCAAATCAACCTTCTTACATGGTGATTCATCATGGTTCGATTAGAAGCTTGAAGAACTTGCCATATGTCCAAACAGGCTAAACATAGATATCATGATTAAAAAGTAGAATAACTTCTTCAACATAACTCCTATGAGATTTATTTAACTTCATGAAAGACTCTCCACTGACTAATGGTTCCAAATCAAGTTTCTTACAAATTGATTCATCCTTGTTTTATTAGAAGCTTGAAGAACTTGCCATATGTCCAAACTGGCTAGATATTAATATAATGATTAGAAAATATAATAACTTCGTCAACATAACTCCTATGGGATTTATTAAACTTCATTAAAGACGCTACACTGAGTAATGGTTCTAAATCAAGCTTCTTACATAGTGATTCATCCTGGTTCGCTTAGAAGCTTGAAGAACTTGTCATATGACCAAACAGACTAAACATGGATATCGTGATTAGAAAGTGGAATAACTTCCTCAACATAACTCCTATGAAATTTATTTAACTTCATGAAAGACTCTTCACTGATTAATGGTTCCAAATCAAGCTTGTTACAAAGTGATTCATCCTTGTTTGATTAGAAGCTTGAAGAATTTGCCATATGTCCAAACTGGCTAGATATGTATATAATGATTAAAAAATGGAATAACTTCGTCAACATAACTCCTATGGGATTTATTCAACTTCATTAAAGACTCTACACTGATAAATGGTTCCAAATCACGCTTCTTACATAGTGATTCATCCTTGTTTGATTAGAAGCTTGAAGAACTTGCCATATGTCCAAACATACTAAACATGGATATCATGATTAGAAAGTGAAATAACTTCTTCAACATAACTCCTATGAGATTTATTCAACTTCATGAAAGACTCTCCACTGACTAATAGTTCCAAATCAATCTTCTTACATAGTTATTCATCCTGGTTCAGTTAAAAGCTTGAAGAACTTGCCATGCGTCCAAACTGGCTAAACATGGATATCCTGAATAGAAAGTGGAATAACTTGTTCAACATAAATCCTATGGTATTTATTCAACTTCATGAAATACTCTCCATTGATTAATGTATCCAAATCAAGCTTTTAACATAGTGATTCATCCTGGCTCGGTTAGAAGCTTGAAGAACTTGCCATATGTCCAAACAGGCTAAACATGGATATCATGATTAAAAAGTGGAATAACTTCTTCAACATAACTCCTATGAGATTTATTCAACTTAATGAAAGACTCTTCACAGATTAATGGTTACAAATCAAGCTTCTTACAAATTTATTCATCCTTGTTTGAATAGAAGCTTGAAGAACTTGCCATATGTCCAAACAGGCTAAACATGGATATCCTGATTAGAAAGTGGAATACCTTCTTCAACATAACTCCTATGAGATTTATTCAACTTCATGAAAGACTCTCCACTGATTAATTATTCCAAATCAAGAGTTTTACATAATGATTCATCCTGGTTCGATTATGATGTGATCATGGACCAGCTTGTAGATGAAGATGCCATAGCCATTCCTGAAGGTCCCAACACTTGTTCCACATCAAAGAAACTCAATGAAGCTGATGGAGGAATACTCAAGATGTCATTGAAGCAAGAAGATTGTCTTGGTCGAAGCTTGATCAACCAAGACACACTCACCACCATTCAAGCTACTCCACCTTCAAG
>MU108342.1:0-29031 GCA_012274485.2 Sinapis alba
GTCAACCATGGTTGTATCCTGGGACTCGGTATTCGTACAATTTCGTCTCACTACGAAGCGAATATTTAGAGTTAAGGAAAGAGATCATATCTCGCCTCCATCTTTATTCGAATGCGTTTTGTTTATCGGTTTTAATTCGTATTTCGATTCATCTATTTCCTTAACATCGCTTTATTATTATCGTTTATATCAGTTCGGTATTCCGGCTTATACAGACGTTCCTTTAATATCAACGAGATATGGACTGGTAAACTTGAGATGGCCAGTTGCTTAATTATTTCATATAAATAAAATATCTCAATTTGGTCGACGATAAACACGTCTTTGAGTTGAACCAAAACGACGCACACGTTTTGAAGTGTTCTAAAATCAAAGATATAATATATGCGTAAACTGATATGCGCCATATATAGAGTCATCTTCAAACTATACTTACGGTTTGAATAAAAGCATGCAAGAGCTTAATGTTTGAATACTGTTTTGTTTCAGTGAAGAGTTTCATTCTTGTCTTTCTTGTAAAGGTTCTCCGTCATTGGTGCTTTTATGTTTATTAAGTCATCTATGCTTATTTTCAACCTGCTCAAGGAAACAGATTTTCAGACCAACATCTTAGTTTCTATTTAAATGACACAATTCAATCATTTTTTGTAGTGTTCAGATTGACATAGTATCACTATGTTATTAACCAAACGATTACATATCTCGTGTCTAAAAACAATACTTAAAATGTAGTTATTTAAAATATCAAACGATGATGACGACTTTTCTCTAAGGTGTACTGAAACTTATAATATGTTTAGGTAAGGATGAACATGTCAGGTATGTGACCATTTTCTTCTTGTGTATCCCAACGAAACGGGTTAGCTCTGAACTAAAACTAGTGAAGCTGATGCTCTATGCGTTACAAACTATTAGGATTTTTATACCAAAAAATATATTAGGATTTTAATAAGCATCAATTGCAGATTTGTTGTTGTGGATAGTCCACAGCTTTTGGTGTAATAGTAAACCCTCTCCTTAATGTTTTAGGAGTAATTCTTAAGTTCACCCCTAAGGATGAACTCAATCTATAGGTTCACCATTTAAATGATAACCAATAAAAATATTTCACGTTATATTTTGTTTAGAAAAAATATTAACTGCTAAAATAAAATTTTGAAATTGCAGAAATCTAAACTCTAAACTTTATATCTTAAATTCTAAACACTAATTCATAAACTTTAAAGTTAACAACATTAAACCCTAAACCTTAAATCATAAAAGGTGAACCCTAAGGCTTAAGATTAACCTTAGGGTTTGGAATTAACTCTAGGGTTAATTAGAATTTAGAATTTATGGTTTAGAGTTTGGTGTTTAGATTTGAACTATAGGATTTAGTGTTTAGAATTTGAATTATAAGCGTAAGAGTTTAGAGTTTTATGATATCAATTTTGTTTTTAATATTTAATATTATTTTCTATTTTTTTCATAAATAAGATATGATGTGACACATTTTTATTGGTTGTTTTTTAAGTGGTAAACCTATAGGTTTACTCTAGAGAGTGAATCCAAGAATAAATCATGTTTTAGAGGTTAAGAGTTCGAACCTATTTTATACTTCCAAATAAAATAATGTTTTCGCATGGAACATCTCAAATGATTTTTTCCTAGTTTTTGTTCATAATCATACAATATATTAAATTTATTTTTCTCATCATACTAAATTCTAATTCATATGGTGATATAGTGACGTAAAACACTAACCACTATATAGTGCAAGTCTTTTAAATAACACTATTTTAAATTTTTGTCACAAAATAACACTCAAGGAAAAAAATAACCAAAATAGTTTTTTTTTTTTGAAAAATTTAATATTTTATTTTTATTTTTTAAAATTTGAAACACTAAACCCAAAACCCTACCCTTTAACTCTAAACCCTAGTCTAGAATAGTTAATCCTAGAGATATAAGTGTATATTTACCTTTTTAATGAAACATTTTGATCATTTTTTTCTTTCTTATATGCTATTTTTATGACAAAAACTTTTTTAGGACTATCCTAAAGTATTTCTCTTCTAATTAACATACTTTTTTCTTTAACGACACCGGTTTTAACATTCATGCGAATGGAAATTAAGGTTCTTGCATATTCGGGTTGTACGATTAGTGATGATGTGAATATGAGTTTCATTACGCTCAATGCCGGAAGTAAGTTTATGTATGTGGGGACACCGGGGTCTTTGGAGCCAGTCTTGCAAAGATATTTACAGATCTATTCGCAATAATGAATCAAAGAAGTTAAAGATCATTCTATTCTTTTAGTAGTCGAATATGAAATCGAAATAACATTATTAAACTATTAAAACTCTTAAAAACTTATTTAATTCAGTTGTTTAACTAATGGTTTATTAATTATTATACACCAAGAGATTTGAGTTTTAAATTCTGTAGTGCCAATTATGTAAACTTAATCGAGAAAAACTTACAAAAAATCTTAAACATGATTGGAAAGAATTCCGTCAACCGTAGATCTCAAAAAATGAGTTAAAATAGTCCAGTTAGACGTGAGTCTACATAAAGAATATAAATTGTCTACGAAAGAATTGTATCTATAATACTACCTAAAGTTTATAATAACATAGTTGACCAACACTAAAAAAAATTTAAACTCAAACCAATGGAATTTTTGGTATTACTTCGAAATGTTATGATAAGTATGTCACAAAATATCATCTATGCTTTCTTATCTTTGATGTCACAAGATTTTTTTGGTTTTAACAATTTATTTACTATATATTTTTTGCAATAAATAAATCTATTAAAACAATAAAAGGAAAAAATTTAATGGTATCTAAAATAGGTTAGTTTTGGTTAGAGAAAACACTTTTAAAAATAAAATATATATAGTGGTTGTAAAGATATTCTAAAAATATTTAAATTGATTTTATTTGTAATATATATATATATAATATGCCATTTAAACTACTTCAAAAACCTTACTTACCACCATGGAAGAAATATAATTATTTGGAATATCTAGAACAAAATGGAGTTGAAGTTCGCTTGTTTGAGTTAAAAATAAAAAGTACTAGGATAAGACCTGCGCCTTGTGCATGGTGAATTTATATATAAAATTATTTAAAAAATATTGTATAAAAAATAAAATTTATATTTTTGATTGAATTAATATTTTGGCTTTTAAACAATTTTTTTAAACTTTTGTTAATTACATAATTTGTTTATTGATGAGCTCATCCCATTTTAAAAAATATTTTAGGTCGAAAAATCATTTATCACATAAGAACCTAACTTTTAGGCCGAAGAATCGCAAACCTACTATTTGGTTACAATGAAACTATGCCAGCTCGGTTTTATATCACGATTTAGAAATTTAAAAGTTAATTATGGTTATGAGAAATTTACGTTCACGTGTCAATCATATTTATCTTCAATATTTTCTCTTTTTTGTCGCTTTTTCATTGATATAAATATTGATTTTAGAGTTTATTTTCATTCTGTTATTTTGTTTGGCTTCAGATTTATAAAAAAATAAGATTTAAATTATTAAAGAGATACATACTTAGGTTAAGATCCGCGCGTTGTGCAGAATAAATATTTTATATTTATTACTTATTTTATGTTTTTGTGCATATTAGGAAATAATAAAATAATAATTATATATTAAATAACTAAGAATTCAGTTATTATTATGTAATAAATTGGCTTGCGCATATAAATCAAATGACCACTCTTGTTTATTCGCAATAATTTTAGGATAAATAAATAAAAAATCAGTCTCATCTATCGTATATGATATATAACTAAATTTAAATGATATTAACATTGATATATATATTTTAATATGGATATTTATTAAATAAGGTTTCTACTCATATGAATTTATGATTATTTGCATATTTGTGTACCAAATTTTACACCAACAAATTTGTTTTTAATGTAGAATGTTTGGTGGTTTCAATAATTTATAATCATTAAAAAAAACATGAAGATTTAAATATTAAAATATAAAAGTTTCAATATATGTTCAATGCAAATATCAAAATATAAGTAATATATTTTCATATGATGTATAGTTTAATTTAAACTATATGAAATATATATATATATATATATATATATATATACATTAACATAAACACCTATTAAAATAAAATTATTTATTCATATGGTTTTATAATCATTTCATCTTATTATAGAAAAAATTAAACATTGATCACAAAAGTTTATGTGAGACTTTCAACAGTTTTAGTAATTTATAATCGTTTTGAAAAATTCAAAATACAATATATACAAAAAATATAAATTTTTATTATATTTTTAATGTAATTGTATAATTTATTTTAATAATAAATAATTAAACAAAAATGTTAGATAATCAATATATATATATATATATATTGTTCGCAAATCTTTATTATTTAAAATCATTAATTACCTTATATATATTTTAATCATATTAGGTAATTCTATAGGTTTTATTTAAGGAAAGAATATATCGTGTATCTTTGATGGTCTCATAATTAATATCCCATTACAACACAATTAATTAATATCATATGATTTCATATAGTTTGCTATATGTATTAAATTGTTCTAGTGATATATAAAATTCGAATTGGACCATGTTTTTCAATTTCAATGTAAGGCTGATACGTAGGATTTATTAACTACCTCATTAATTGACACATAAACAAGAATTTTTTTTTAATTATTACAAAATTGAGGTTACATCTTTTCAAATGTTCATCAATTAATATATAGGGGATTATAAAGCTGTCTTATCAAATTGCATCCTCTAGTTAACAAGTATCTTCCAATATGGGAAAAATTAATGTAGGAGCAGATCTTCTTTGATAAAACAGAAAGTATATCTTCTGTTTTAAGGTTTCCTATTTCTTGCCTCCAGATCACACGTTTTTTTTGCCTCCGCCTAAAAAACTTATAGATAAATAAGGATTTTTCCATATCTAAAATAAAATCTAACTTGTATCTCCACAAGGACTATATATATAAGAGATCCTAAAACCTTAAAATGGGATTTGATATTCAACACTCAGTTAAGGAGCAAACAACTAAAATTAGTGTTTATATATTGATACTTTGTACTCATGCTCTTAATATCAATAAAGCATAAATTTTGATTTTATTGATTATCTTGCTTCTTGTTTCCGTGACATCTCAAAGAATCTGACGTTATTTTATCTAACAGTTTGGCATTAAAAGGAGAGACATAACCAAGACTATGTGATAATGACCGGAAACAAGGATGATCAATTCTTGGCCACCACGCCTGACACTAATTTGTGAACTCTGTTCGAAGCCCTATAAAAATAAGTCACCAAGATGAGTTCTGACAGGGGGACACGACAATACCCACGCAAGTGACCCATGAATCATCTCAGACATCCAAAACTTGAAAGAAACAATGAAATTGTATCCAAACATCTGGGGCAGAGAACACAATAGCTAAACAACTTGAAGAAGAAAGTCTGGTCCCCGAGGAGAAAACTCGTCCCTCAACATAGCAAGAAGGGGCCGACACAAGAAGGGTCTGACCCATGTTCAACCTATGCAAACCCTACATACTCTAGTTAAAGTAGGAAATATGAACCCACAAACTCTTGCCGGAAATAGAGAGCTGACTGTGGATACTACAGCCGCAAACACTGATTGTACCAGTTTGCTAGTGGAAAATGACAAGATGAACACATACACCGATATGTAGATCCAAAACATGGCAGTGGCCAAGAAATCGACAAAAAACCTTTTATTCGGAAGAAATCTTCTCCAAGAAGTTTGAAGTAGTGCATACCTTGATCAGATGACTACCTGGCATTTCCCCACCAATTCAGAGGAGTGTCATGGACTCCTACGTGGATACTCCTTTCGTAGATGAAATCACCCTCATCGAGATGCCATGAAAATTCTCCTTTTCGAGCATGAGAATATACGATGACACCAGTGATCCGAACAACAATGTGGTCAAGTACAAACAAAGGAAGCTTACAGTAGCAATCCAAAAAGAGCTCACAGAAGCAACTATGTGCAAGTTTTTTGGTCAATTTTTACCGTATCCTTGATATAATGATGCTACATCAACTTGCCCACCTAGTCAATACATTCTTTTGCAGCTCTGAGCGACCAGTTTGTCAATCAATTCACTAGCATAAGGAAACTGGAAAAATGGTTGACAATCTATATGATATCCTGAAGCATATGGTGAAGCTCATGTGTAGCTATATAGATTCAACCAAGATAATCTATCCTTCCCTAGATGTAACTCATGTACAACCGTCTTTGCCGTCAAGAGAGGCATGATGCCATCTGGTGATCTATACAAGAACTTAACCAAGTACTAGATAAGAACTATGGAGGATATTTTATCCCTAACATGGACACAAGCAAAATGGGAGGAGGACTCAGCATTCCAGATCAAGCTTTTGCATAAGCCAGAATCTCGGGTCGTACAAAATGAGAAAGACATCACAAGTAATTAACCTTATCACAAGCCAGGTAAATAAGCAGAAGGAAAGAATAATGGGAGATATCATCACCAACCCATAGACAAATCTGAAGGAATGGCAGTATTAACATGGCCATAAATCTCTAATCTTTCCATATAAAATCCGGAATTGGTTAACTTCCTGAGGCGGATGGCCCCCCAAGTCAAGAGACCTTAGACTATGCAAGCACCTAAAAGATAAAGTAATTCAAAAAAATGGTGCGAGTTTCGTAATGACCATGATCACAAAACAGAAGAATTTATCTTGTTATAGATATAGGTAAACGAGTTACTAAAGACAGATACCTCTAGGAATTACTCTCTCACATAGCATAAGTTTATGGTGTGACTATTAGCTACCGCTTGATCGTCTTATTTATTGACAGATTTGGAGAACTTGGTCCAAGAGAACTGTCAGTTCTGATGAATGCAAATGTTGCAAATGAAAATTTGGTGGTTTTACCGAAACAGATTGCACAAATTGTCATATATCTCTTGCTTGAAGAGTTTAGTATCCTATTATTTATCGATGGGTTCAACGGGTATTTCTTCATCAACACCATCCATTTTTTATGAAGAGTGAACTGTTTTATCCTTGGCCTTTTCTGTGTAAATCATTTTTCTGTAAAAGCGGTCCCCCTCTTTCTTTACAAGCAGAGGAATCTATCCAAGTCTATAACCGTTTTGCTATCTTGTATAACGGTCCGTTCATGGGTTGAAAATGCAACAGAGTTCTTTTCATAATATTTTGAGGTGCAGATTGGATATTAACGTCACGTCTCAAAGTGACTATTTTAAAAGTTTATGTCTTTGCCGAAAACCTTTTCTTGACACGTTTGAATCTTTCTTTAATCCGATGTCACCTTATCCGAGAAATCTTTATACATCTATCTTTTATGTTGTTATGTTTTATGTTTGGAGAGTTTTGGAGAATACTCACATTAGTTGTATCCCGAATGCTTAATGATTAATGAAAGTTGTGTCTTAAAGAAAAGATTGTATTGAAGAACAAAAAAATCAATTTGGGTTGAAGAAATCAATTTAAAATGCAGTCATTCTAAAACGTCAAATATTTGGTATTCTGGCCCATTTTTTCACACCACATATTATGTCTAAAAGAAATATTCTAATTACATTAGTTATTTTGTCAAGTGGATGGTGGATTACCAAGAAAAAAAGTTGTTAGGAGAACCGGTTGGTCTAGTGATGCTTGGGAGTCTATAGGAAGTGCCGGCCCTGCCTTTAACTCTATGAAAAGCAACAACCAAAATTTTGGATCATTTCATTATATGTTAATTTATTAAAAATCTGAAGAATACAATGTGCACTTCCAAAATTAAAACCTTTGACCTTTAGATGGTAAGGTTATGCTTTTCCAAAAGATCTAGTGTAGTTTTGGCTTGAAAAAAGTGAAAATATTTTTTTATTTCTGAAATCATATGTTTCGTCGGCTTCCTTCCATAGTCTGTTAGGATTTAAGTTAGCAATCAAGAGTTGTTCTAGTTCGTATGAGTGTTAAACGTAACCAACACAGGCAAATTTAACGAGTTCCCAGTTATCAACTGGTACGTCTCGAGGGAGAAGCTCCAGCTCCCGAACTTCACTATGATCAAACGTTACAATAGCTCAATCACTTATAACTTGTGATTAGCTCTTTATGGTTTCCTTAGGACTTAGAAACACACCTTTAAGATAACAAGATAACTAGAGATCCTTAGCTAGAACACGTTAGTTCTCTTCTGCTTTCTCTATTGCCTAATCTTGTATCTTCTGTCTTGTGTCTTGTAGGTTATCTTGAGCCAGCCCAGATATATATATCCTCTTCAACTCCGTGATTCCTTCTTACACGAGGAGAAGGATTCTTCTTTATCAACACAACTCATGGGCCTGTATTTGATCTTTAGGCCTGCTGATTGTTGCTTAGCCCAAAAAACCTCACAAATCTCCATCTTTTTGGTTAGGCCCAACCATTCAGTAGCCCAATCTTCATCTCCTTGTCTCTTTTGTGAAGCTTTGACGCCGACACATCCTAAGGGAGAAAGACGATTCATTTTGCTCTTTCTCTTCCTGTGATTTCAGGGCACGAGATGAATCTCCATCCTTTCGCGAGTTCCTTTTGTCCAGCTTCCTCCTGGTACGTGACTCGACACCTATCTCCATCTAAACCATCTTTGATCCAAGTTTCAACGTTCGAAACTCATTCATCGTTCGTCTTCTTTGCATGTCCTCCTGCGTGTCTTAATCGGACTCTCTGAGTTCGAGTTCTGTTCCAAGACTCCATCTTTGCTTGAACCGAAGTTGAGACGGTGGGTCTCCTTCTCGCTCTCATGGCTTTTGAGCTCCGATTTCTTCCGCAACTCTAAGGTACCTTTACTTGGTCTCATCTAGCCTGAGTAGTAGCTGATTATCACCTTGACTCTCAGCCGTGGAATCTTATTCTCAATTTGAGTCCTTTGTCTGCTTGGGACTTCTTCAGACTGATTTAATTCCTTCCTTTTTTGTTGCTTTGTTACACTTACTTGACATGATGCAAACTTTCTGGGTGCAGATGTCAAAAAATTAGCTTCTTTGATCGACTGCTCCACCTGGAGTGCGTGTGTGTTAAGGTCGCCTCCAAATTGTTTTCCAGGTAACTCCTTTTTCAAACACTTTGAGTGTTACTTGCTGTTAACTCCCACTTATCCTGTTTGGATCTCTGTGAGGTACAAGTATACACTCTGGAGCTACCTGGGGCGTTCATTCGCCACCTACTGGATGTTGAGAAGTCCACAGCAAAGCTGGAACTTCGGACAAGGTACTGTTTTAGTTAGAAAATCAGCTGGATTCAAAGTAGTATGTATTTTCTGTAGTATCACATCGCCTGCTTCTACTAGGTCTCGTATGAAGTGGAACTTAGTATCGATTTGTTTAGTCCTTTCGTGATACACCGGATTTCTTGCTAGGGCTATGGCACTTTGAGAATCACAATGAATTGTTGCATTGCTTTGTTTGAATCCTAGTTCATTGCATAGTCCTCTCAGCCATATACTTTCCTTAGCTGCTTCATGTAGTGCCATATACTCTGCCTCTGTGGTTGATAAAGCAACCACAGACTGAAGGCATGATTTCCAGGACACTGTGTTTCCGCCTATCTTGAATACATATCCCGTCACTGACCTCCTTCTATCTCGATCTGTAGCATAGTCAGAATCTGAGAATCCTTCTATGATGAATTTAGAGTCCTTCTTGAATGTTAGGTTAAGATTAGATGCTCCCCGTAAATATTTCAATACCCACTTAACCGCTGACCAGTGTTCTCTGCTTGGTTTGCTCATGAATCTACTTACAAAACCTACTGCAAAACCCAAATCAGGTCTAGATCCGACCATTGCATACATTAGGCTTCCTACTGCACTTGCATAAGGGGTGTTCAGCATGTATTGTTCTTCAGTCTTCCATTCCTTATCGGTTAGGCTTCTTAGACTGAACTGCGCTGACGTAGGTGTAGTAACTGATTTAGCGTCCTGCATTCCAAACGTTCTTAGTACTTTCTCGATGTACTTTTCTTGGGATAAGATTAGTGTGCCTTTCTTTCTGTCCGTTATGATATCCATGCCCAGAATTATTGAGGCCTTTCCAAGGTCTTTCATTTCAAATTCTCCACTTAGTCTGTCCTTAAGTTCCTGAATTGTTTTCTTATCCCCTGACGCAATTAGCATATCGTCGACATATAGTAGAAGATATATTGCCTTTCCAGTCTGAATGTCTCTGAAGTAGACACACGGGTCCCTGTTAATTTTCTCAAACATTTGTTGTTTCATAAAGTTGTCAAACCGATGATTCCATCTTCTAGGTGACTGCTTGAGTCCATATAGGGATTTCCTTAGCAGGCAAACTTTATTTCATCTCCTGGTTTGATGAAACCTTCTGGTTGAGTCATCAGGATCCTTTCCTCTAGAGTCCCGTGTAGGAAAGCTGTCTTTACGTCCATCTGTTCTAGTTCAAAGTCTAGATTTACAACCACAGATAGCATGAGTCTTATAGAAACGTGTTTCACTACTGGGGAGAAGATTTCATTGTAGTCTATCCCCTCAGTTTGAGAGTACCCTTTTGCAACTAGTCGTCCTTTGTACCTCTTTTCTTCAACTCCTGGGATGCCTGGTTTTAGCTTAAATAGCCATTTGCAACCGATGAGTTTAGCTTTTTCAGGTCTTTCTATCAGATCCCATGTTCTGTTTTTGGCGTGTGACTCCATTTCTTCTACTGCAGCAGCCTTCCATCGCTTTCTTTCCTTGCTTCTTATAGCTTCTGCATAGGATTTTGGTTCCTCCATTTCGAGATCCTCCACCGTATTTAACGCATATGCAACGTAGTTCCCATCTTCATAGCGTGATGGAGGTCGAGTGTTTTTGCGTCTTTCTCTGTCTCTAGCCAACACATACTCGTTGAGTGTGTGTTCCTTGTCACTTGCTTCAGCATCATCCTCAGTTCTAGTTTCTGTGTCTGAACTTTCTGAGCTGTCTTGTTGTGAGTCTTCACTATTGCTTTCTTCTGAGTCAGAGTTACTTGGTGTAGGACCCTGGATTAGATCATCACTGAATGTTACCTTGCGTTTTCGTTTTTCCTTTAGTTTATGGTTATCTTCCATTATCTCTTTCGTTTTTCCCTTGGGTTCTAGTGTGTCCTTATAGATTTCTGCCTCGTTGAATACTACGTTCCTACTCTTTCTACATCTCCTTTCTTCTGGGATCCACACCCTATACCCCTTTGTTCCAAAAGGATATCCCATAAATATTCCTTTTATGGCTCTAGGTTCTGTTTTTCCTTCTGTTACATGAACAAACGCGGAACTCCCGAAACGCCTAAGATGTTTAAGCTCTGGTTTAGATCCAGACCAGACTTGTTCCGGTATTTTAAAGTTTAAAGCAGCACTAGGGGATCGGTTTATCAAATACACAGCTGTGGACGCTGCCTCTGCCTAGAAACTCTGATCTAACCCTGTTTCAGTCAACATGCATCTTACCTTGTCCATGATTGTCCTGTTCATTCTTTCTGAGACTCCATTTTGTTGTGGAGTGTAAGTGCATGTTCTATGTCTCTTGATCCCTGTCTGCTTGCAGTAATTGTCGAATTCTGTATTGCAAAATTCCAACCCATTGTCTGTCCTTAAGCATTTGATTTTCCTTTCTGTTTGTGTTTCAACAGCAACCTTCCATTCTTGAAACCTCGAGAAGACCTCACTCTTAGTCTTTAGAAAGAAAATCCATACCTTCTTAGAGTAGTCGTCGATGAACGTCACGAAGTATTTGCACTCTCCTAGACTGTCTGGTGATGATGGAGAACCCCACAAGTCTGAGTGCACATAGTCCAGAATTCCTTTTGTTATATGTTTAGCTGGTTTGAAACTCTGTTTGTGTGATTTTCCTAACACACATTCTTCACAGAACTTAAGCGTTCCTACTTCTTTACCAGGCAAATACCCTTCCTTAGCTAGGACGTTCATGCTTTTAAGGCTCATGTGTCCCAGTCTGGAATGCCAGAGTTTAGTCATATCAATCTCTTCTTTAACTATGTTTACTTCTCCTTTCAACACAGTTCCTTGTAGGTAATACAGTCCTTGATGATATTTCCCTGAGATTACTTTTTCACTTCCCTTATAGAACTGAACTTGGAGATCCTTTCCTTCATATCTACATCCGGATTTTTCCAACATGCCATATGATATTAGGTTCCTACTCATACCTGGCATGTATCTTACTTCCGTAAGTATCACTTTGGATCCATCAGGGTTTTGAATTCTTATCTTTCCTATTCCTTCAATATTACAGTGTGTGTTGTTGGCCATGAGTACCTTGCCTCCACTGAATTCTTCAAGGTCGAATAGGAATCCTTTATCGGGTGTTATGTGAAAGGAGCATCCTGAGTCCATGACCATTCTTCATTAGTATCCACTGTACTCACGGTCAGTACCAGGGGTTGTTTTGGTTCGGTGGCAAGATTTGCAGTGCTTTCTGTTTTGCCTGACCGTCTGTTTGGACAATCCCTTTTCCAGTGATCTTCTTTTCCACATACGAAGCATCCTTTTGAACTCTTGCCGGTTTTGGGTCGTGATTTTGATCTTCCAAACCTGCTCTTGGATCTTCCTTTCCAGGATTTACTATTGCTCCTATTTTGCCTTGAATCTGATCTTCCTCTCTCCACAAACAAACCTTCTCCTTCTGATTTTGAGAGTTTTCCACTCTCGATCAACTCTCTTTCTTTGGATCTAGCTGCTCCAGTGACTTCACTTAAGCTTAGAGTGTCCCTTCCGTATTTGAGGGTTTCTTTTAGTTGATCGTATTTATTTGATAAGGAGCTTAGTAGAAGTATGGCTTGTACTTCCTCTGTTACCTCCACCTGAAGGTTGTTGAGGTCTGCTACCAGTTTTAAGAAATCGTCTACATTCTCATCAATACTCTTGGCATCCGTCATCTTGAACGTGTAGAATCTTAACTGTAGGTAGATTCTATTTGGTAGAGACGTTTCAGTGTAGAGTTTGTTTAATGTAAGCCACATGTCAGCAGTGGTTTCACAGTTTTGGATTTTCCGTAGCACCTTGTTTCCCACGTTTAAGACTATTAAATCTTTAGCCTTTTCTGATTTTTCAAATTTGACAGGGTCAATTATGGGAGTCGAATCCACCAGGCCTGCGAGTCCCTTCTGAGGATCTTTCATAGCCGAATCTGCTTCCTCCTTGGCAGTCGGTATGTCCTTCAAAAGTTTATTATCGCTTAGCACCTCCTTTAAACCTAGCACACCGAAGTGAGCTAGCATCCTGACTTTCCATAGAGAAAAATCACCGGTTCCATCGAACCTGTCCACCTCGATTCTTGAGTTAGACATCTCCTTAGTCCTTGCCCCGTGATTGCTTGCTTTAACCAGATGCTCTGATACCACTTTGTTAGGATTTAAGTTAGCAATCAAGAGTTGTTCTAGTTCGTATGAGTGTTAAACGTAACCAACACAGGCAAATTTAACGAGTTCCCAGTTATCAACTGGTACGTCTCGAGGGAGAAGCTCCAGCTCCCGAACTTCACTATGATCAAACGTTACAATAGCTCAATCACTTATAACTTGTGATTAGCTCTTTATGGTTTCCTTAGGACTTAGAAACACACCTTTAAGATAACAAGATAACTAGAGATCCTTAGCTAGAACACGTTAGTTCTCTTCTGCTTTCTCTATTGCCTAATCTTGTATCTTCTGTCTTGTGTCTTGTAGGTTATCTTGAGCCAGCCCAGATATATATATCCTCTTCAACTCCGTGATTCCTTCTTACACGAGGAGAAGGATTCTTCTTTATCAACACAACTCATGGGCCTGTATTTGATCTTTGGGCCTGCTGATTGTTGCTTAGCCCAAAAAACCTCACATAGTCAGTAGTCTACAAGATCAACAGTTCAACTTGGAAATGTGATTTATGCTTCAAACATGGTTATGGGACACACTCTGAAAATTATATTAAAATAAAGACATTACCTATGTCCATCCAAAGGATGAAAGGATGTACTTTGAATCTCTAGTTTAAATTGTGGTTTGAGACACATCGAATATCTTCGGCATGGATCACAACCTTCTATGACGAAAGGAGGCTATGGATAAACACCCAAATGGTAAAACTGGACCTTTTTCGCTAAGTACTTTTCTCTTTTGTGTTCCATTTGTCCATTTGCATGAAAATGTGCAATTGTGATTTATTCAGTCGTCACCTGGTTGACTTTAACTGGAACAACTAATAATCAGTATAGAATAAAGATTTATGCTTCAATTTGGACCGCACATGAAGCACCAAATTCATACGGATCGATGTTGAAATATAAACACGTCTTTGAGTTGAACCAAAACGAAAGCACACGTCTTAGAAATTTAGAATGTTCCAAATCAAAGATATACATGGAAATAAAGGACTCAAATCCGAGTTCGTAGTATTTTGACTTTATTTTTATAAATGTATTTTATCATCAAAATACTAATTACAAGCATGCGATGACAAAAGCGAAAGGAACATATAATGAATAAGAAACGATGAAATTATCGCATTTCGGTTGACTTTAGTGGTAGGAAAATATCATGTCTAGCCACATCCACCTCGGTTTTTACTACCTCTATTTTGTGTTTATGGCTTGTGGACTACAAATGCATCTCCCTAGTCTTTACTGATGGCTTAACCGTTTTTTTCTTTAAAACTTCTCTTCTAGATCTGTCAGCATTTTGTTTGAATCTGTTGAATCTTTTTGTTTTGTAAAATAGATTAATGAAGCAAACTTGTTAGGAAATCTCCAGCCTTACACCATTTTTAACTTTAAACTTCATTTTAGAGTAATATTCTCCAACTTCATTTCATATTCAAATTCAAAATGGAGTAATGGGTAGAATTACTCTATTATGAAGTAATTATATCCATTTGGCCATTTCCATTTCCACTCTACAATTTACTCCATAAAATGGAAGTAAGAAATAGAGTATGAATAAAAAAATAAATAGTTACTACATTTTGGGAGCAATATTTTAGTTTTGTTCATACAACATTTTTAGAGTAAATTACCGAGTATGGATGGAGATGCTCTTACTCCATTTTGGAATTGAACTTTTTATTTATAAAATAAACTTTTTAATCTTCAATATTTTATTTCTTACTTAAATGATATTTAAAGTGATACAATAACATGAAAAGCAATATGATATTCCACAAAACAATATTTAATAGTTTTACTAAGATGTAAATTAATAAAATAAAAACTAAACATAAATAGTATAAAATAAATGATTTAATAATCTGGTAAATTGATTTCGAAACTACCAAGATTGGTGAAATATTGTTCAACGGAACATGTGAGTTTATTTATCTTGTGGGTCAATATTTCAATTTGATAACATTTGTAATTGTTAGCTTGATATATGCACAAATATTTGAATCTTGTACGAACTTCAAATTACAAAATAAAACTTTGTTTTCTTCTTTATTGTATTTTTAATAATAAATGCTTAATTTAAATAAACTATATTTTTGTGGAAGTTTTGTAAACATAAAATAGTTGGTTAATTGTTAAATTTTTATAAGTTGAAGATACTATTAATAATTATTAATTAAATAAAATGAATCTTTTAGGAATATTTCTTTTTGTAGTAAGAAATAGAATAATACATTAAAATAAAACTCAATTTCATTTTAAGTAAAAAATAGAATAATACATTATAGATACTCTTAGAACCAAAATTAAGCTCAGTTGTCCTATTTTCCCTTTAGGCTGTAGAAGTTGAATGAGTAACAGAAATGTCAGTGACTGATAAAATCCGGACATACTCAAAAATCTGAAGACTCAATAGTTTGATAGAATTTGAAATAACTAGAACCGTGGTGATGTGATTTACTGTTTGATTTGCTACATAACTATGTTACATGGAATCGGAAGCGGGCATGCGGAAGCGGAATCATACGGAAGCGTAAAAGAGAATTTTTTGAAAAAATTAGACGGATATGTGTTGGAAGCGTATATATACATAAGATAATTTTATAAAATTTATGATTATAAATTATATGATTCAAATTTAAAATAAACCATTTATTCATTTATAATAATTTTAAATGAAATCATATTAAACTGTAAAAATACACATAAATTAAGTTTAAAAGAAAATTTTATATTTTTTTTTTTTAATATTTCTTAAATAATTGACACAATATATTTGAATATATGTGCTATACTCTAATAAAAACCTTAATGCATAAAGATAATTTATAGTATCTTTTAATATTTGTATATTTCTATTCTCTTTATTTCATTACTATTAAATTTTAGATTTTATATAAAAACAAAACATGATTTTATATTCTTTTACTTATTTGTGATATGTGTTTTTAAACGGAAGTATGATTCCAAAATAGAATCGTAAGTTTTCAACGTGTTTTTAAATAGAATATTTTAGAAGTGTTTTGGAAACGTGATTCCAAAATAGAATTGTAAGTTTCCAACATATTTTTAAAAAGAATATTTCAGAAGCGTTTTGGAAGCGTGATTCCGTAAGCTTCCACAAGACTCTGATTTCCGGTCTCAAAGCAGGAAACGTACGTCCGATGAAGCTTTCGTGCAACCTAGCTACAGACCACTCTCTAAATATACTCTGGTCTGGACTCACTCAATAGATTCCTTTGTACCATGGGAAATATCAATTGATTCCTTTGTATTGAACTAAATACAAATAGATCACAAGAATACTTGTCCGGAACCAACAGTACATGTCTCTCCATGGCCTTTACAGTGAGTTTCATTTCATCTAAACTCTTTTTGAGGACCCTCTTGATGATGTAACAAAAATCATAATTCATTACAAACCCAAAAAAAAAACAATACGAATAATATATCACCTTTCAAACGCTTCTTTCAATCTCTGGAGTTGCAATTAAGAGACAACTCAAAGCGAAAGAAAGCACTCTGTTCATTGCCAATATTTTAGGTATACAAAACACATATATCCAAAACTGTTAACAGCGGATATCTATCGAGAATCGGTTGCTCCTTGAACTTAAGCGTACAATAATATTGGCGATTCCAACGGATTTGTATTATCCCATAAGTTTCAGTTCTTTCAAATGCTGGTTACGAGTGAAGCGGTGAGTGTCAGTTACATGCATACATGTTTAGGGTACTAAGAGCTGCCGCTGGATAAGAGAGCTTCTGTACGTATCACCGTTTTGTGTGTTTGTTGACCATTTATGTGTAAGAGAAAATTGAAAATTTATGTTTATCAAACTTGCCGTTAAAAAAAAAGAATGTGTGAGATTTACCTTCTCAGAGAAGAAACAAATTCCCTTTTCAGGAAAGTTGGCTTCATAAATTTTTCCAAGCAAAGGGTTGAAAAGTTTCAGTGCTGGTCTTCAGTGGAAGAGACAGCAAAAGCAACAACATACATGGCTCTAAGAAGACTATTCCCTGATGATGAAAAACTCTGTTAATCCAACAAGCTGAGAGGTTATTCAAGATAAATACATATGTACAGACCAGATAATCATATCATGCAAGATTAGAAGAGATGTATTCAAGATCATAGGTATTGGATATAAAAACAAATCTAAGAGTAAAGAAAGTGTTTGCATTTCCAGAGGGAAGCAAGCAATTAACAAGAAACAATAAGCAAATTATTCAATATATTTCAACTTGTTTTGTTTTTTAATACCTTACAGATTTTCTGTATTGATATTCTTGGTCCAGTAGGTAGAGTACTCCTAGTCTTCAAAACACTTTTGAAGAGATGATATTGGTTCATTGAAATAAATAGGAAGACAAACTTGTGCAAAATCCTTTTCGACATTGTCCTTGATCATAGACCAGAGACTAACACCTCTATCTTTCTCTGCTGGATCAAGAAAACCATGTTCGTCATTTGAAATGCATGTGCCTGGAGGCTGGAACCAACATCAGGTTCGCTAAAACACTCCTTAGTGTCATGGAAGGAAACCTTATCTTCCTTGTGGATATCCTCAACTCTTGTTTACCTTCAGATGAAGCACTTATACTGCATTCTAGACACCAAACAATGTCAAGAAAAACAACACAGGAAGCTCTTGAAGATCTAGTGAAGCTATTGTGAAAAGAGCATAAGAAGGGAGCATTAAGAAAGCAAATAACAGATTATGGTAACAGAAACAACTGTCCCATTATGCGGTTTAAGAGATCCTATTTGGTGGAAATGTAATGTATAGAAGAACAATTAAGCAGCAGAAATGTGAGTACCACCATATTTTCCACGTCTTAGGCTGGAATACTTTTATTGATCTATGAGGATTCTACTTCAAGATTAGATATCTGTACACGAAGAATCTCCCACTTTAGAATAGCCAGAATGGATATAGTCCGCATAAATGTGGAACACATCATCCTAAGCAAATTATGAGAAGCGGTGGGAGATCGTAAGGAAGATGCATCCTTAATATACTATGACATTCAAGTTTTATACATGATTCAGACTGTACATTATGAATTGGCAGAGATTAATGAATTTCAAAAATTATCAACTAAGAAAATGGATATCCTCGTGAAAAGTGATAAGAGAATGTTAAAACTGACATTCAAATAGCAAGTTACACTGCGAAACCAAACTGAGATCACAAAGACCTGGAAACAACCAACAATCACGACTTCATTTCCTAACAAAAGAAAGCACACAAGAATCTGATTACTTGTAAAAATGTGTATTTCTGCATGTTGAAAACAGGAGGGCTATGTAGATGAGAGAATGTGTATGTCTGCATGTTGCCTCCAGAATGAGTCAGTAAAAATGTGTATGTCTGTTGCCTGAAACTTCTCTGGTGCATTCTCTCAGCTACTGACTCTCTTTGGGTTAATTGGATAAAAGTGTATTTGATCATGAAGCTATTTCGTCGGTAAATAACAGGAATGTGAATAGAATTGGTCCGAGGATGTGGGGGAAAATTTTAAAACATTGATGTCTAGCAAGGGTTTTTCACAGAGTAGAAGCTCATAATGGTAGTAGCACCTCTTTCTGGTATGACTCTTGGTCTCCATTGGGATGTTTACACGACGTTCTTGGTGATAGAAGCTATGTTGATATGGGAGTCAAATAGCATGCGACTTTGGCAGATGTCTTTGCAAATCACCGAAGGAGACGACACAGGTCTCAAATGCTAGAAGACATTGAAGAAGCTATTGTCAAGTTGAAAGATGAGGTTCACATGAACCGGATACAGCTCAATGGAGGGTAGGAGAGGACAAGTTTAAGCGACAGTTCTCTTAGTCCAAATTGTCATCATATATGTATTACAGGCCCATATATAGTATTTGGAGGGAGAGGAACAGTAGATATCATGGTGATGCGCGGCATGCGCCCTCACCAGAAATCCAGTTGATCAAGATCTTGGATAAGACAATGTGAAATATGCTATTATCCATACAACTTCTGAGTGATACAAAGCTAGAAGAAGGTCCACGATTCTGGTACTCCACAAGGGACTAAACAAGCAACGTAAGTGGATAATTAATTCTTATTATTCTTTGATCTCTTTATGATTCTATAAATTTAAAAGCACAAGTTGCAAAACAGTTTAAAAATATATATATATATATATATATATATATATATATATATATATATATAATTTAACATTCATTCAGAAAAAAATGTGTATATTGGGATACGTTTGAAGTTTTAGATTATGCAAATACAGCAACCACGCTTCAGTATTTAGTCATACCTACCCATTCACCAATCAATGATGATACATTACGAAGTTGATACTGAAAATCATAGGTTTGCAGCCTTAACTATTGGTTAGATAAATTCAAATTAAAAACCTGGTGGACAATATGAAAGTTTTTAAGATGTGTTTTTTCTTCAAGAATACCTTTATTAGAAATTGCTTGAACAAACTTAATACCTTTGTCCAACGATATTTATATGACTATACACAATTTGTGTATAGGCATGACTGACTAATTTCTAACTACTAAGATATTCTAAAACAACAATGTTGCTTCTTCCGTAAGAAACCCACTCATCAAGAACTCACACTTTACATCTCCAGTTAATTACTATATTCACCTAAATGTTTTAATAAAAAAAAAAAAATACTCCTAACTCATCTTTATTTCTTTTTCTAAAATAGAAATTACTATTTTTCCTTAGTTATTATAGAGGAAAAATAACATTCTTCTACTATAAAGTCATTTTGTTATTTTCAGAATAATCTTTTTAACTTTAAAACTTTTTATAATTATAACTAAAACAATTATTGTATAGTGAAATATAATTTTTATAAAATAGAATCACACCTTTTATTTACTTAATAATCTTTTAAGGAAACTTTAGTTTAAACAAAATCATAATTTTATGAAAATCTTGTAAAATAAAGTTAAATAAGGTTGATTTTAAAATTTCATAAATAAAAGGTAATTATTGTAAAATAAAATTAGATTTTTTTTTTTTGAAAATATTGTTTTAGAGACAAAGATAGAAAAATATATTGGAAAAGAAACATATCTCTATTTTTGAGTTACTTTATTTTAGAAATAAAATAAGAGAATACATTGAAGATTGTATGACTAATGTTCTTCTACCTCGAGTGCTTTTCTACTAAAAACGGCTAAACCTAAAACCATTTACGTCTTCTTGTGTATATACTCGAGTAGTTTCATATCTCTAATACATATTTTTTTTTATTTTTTCGGTGCCACATCACTATTCCAAGATTTTTTTTTCATTTGCTTGCACCACAAGTCAACTTCTTAAGTACCATTGATCACAAAAATTTTAATGTGAGATTTTAATTTTTTTTTAGGAATTTATAATCTTTTAAACAATTTAAAATATAATATATACAAAAAGATTTTTAATTTATTCTAATAATAGAAAAGTAAACAAAATAATAAAGAATACACAAATTGTTATCAAATATTTATTAATCAAATTATTAATTCTCATATATATTTCAATCATATTAAGTAATTTTATAGATTTTATTTAAGAAAAGAATGAAGTTTTGGTAGATTACTAATTAATTTTACAGCTAGTTTAATGAAAAATATAATATATGTCTAGATAGACCAATATATATATATTTTTTTAAAAAAATAAAAATTATTTTAAAAGTTACATATGGCATAACTCATATACTGTAACGCTTATCAATTAATATATAAGACATGCATATTACATATTCTCTTCACAAAATAAAACTCAATTTTCATTTTATTTTGTGTGATTGATAACAAAATACAACTTTGAAGCTGTGAAAAACACTGTGTGGAAGCTCACAGCACGTGGATTGATTGAGTATTCATTAGTATTTTTACACTAAATGGTTTAAACATTAAAGTTGTAGAAATATAAATTATACACATTAACTGAGAAAAAGTTTATAGAAAATCTTTAGAACGGTGCTAGGATTAGTGTCCGGTTGAATCTCATCTGGCGGTTCCAAATGAAACAATCAGACTTATCATAAAGCAAATAGAATTATTGGTTGTAAAACATCTACATTTGACCCAAATGTTAAAAAAACTACCGGCTATACTATATATAATGGGAAATTACATTACAAAGTTGTGTATTAAACATTATTCCCAATGTTTCATAATAAGTGTCGTTTTAGAGTTTTGCACACGGATTAAGAAAACATTTAATTTTGCATATTTTTCATATAAAAACATCATTCCCCATACGCCTAACCATATTTCAACCAATAGAAAATTAAATTGAAAAATAAAATTAATAAATTATGAATTGAAAATAGAAAACGACACTCTTTATGAAACAAAAATAAAACCTCAAAACGACACTCTTTGTGAAACGGAGGGAGTAGTAATAAAATACATTGCTGTGCTGGAGTGTACAAATCTTAAAGTTGTCGCTTCATGTTGTGCAACTTGAAATGCGACATTTTTTTGTCTTATTGTGCCTAAACAACTTTTAATAGTGACGCATTACCTGTCGCACCCTTTTCATATTGATATATACTTTTTGTTTATAAATTTATGTTTGTTTTACCAACAAATCGTATGGAATCAGTTAACTAAAAAAATAGTGTTTCATAACTCTTTTTACACAAATTTAAAAAAAAACTAAAAAAATACTTTTGTCTATTATTAATACATTAACAAACAAATTCTCTTCAATTAATACATTAGATTAATAGAATAAAATTCAAATATTATTTGCAAATTTACATTAAAAATGTAGAATGACACTTTAATAAAACAAAATTAAAACACTAAGATGACTCTTTTTAAAAAATGAAGGTAATATAAATTCTAGTTCGCTTTGTTCAACGTTCCAACTTCATGCATATAAAGCAATTTCGTCATTTATGAATATGCTAAAGGAACAGAGGAGTCCATCTCTTGTGTGTAATAAGTAGGTGTTTTTTTTTCTTTTTTTGAATACTAATTAAGTAGGTGTTTAAGACTTTTTTTTTTTTTTTTGTAAAAAGGCTAAGACTTAACACTGACGTTTTCTTCATTTTTGGAGCATTTGAACAAAATTAATGATTTTATATTATGTAATATCATGTAGATAAATATATTAAAGCAATACAATTGATGTATATTTATTTATGTTTTTGTAATCTAGGTTATCTAAACCCGAAGAAGGTCATTACAAACTATACAAAATATCTTATATTCGCTTATACGTACACAATTTATTTGAATGATAAATTTTTTAAAAAAATTTACTTCCAGAGACACTTTATGTCTTTATAATTTCACACAAAGACACTTTCTACTTGTGACATACTTTTAGTGTGTTGTTTGACCAATATACCCTACATTGTAACTAAGCTATCCTAATATGAAAATTTACACTTAGACATATTTTTTTCCACATTTATATCACGTTGGCATATTTTTTCCATGTCTAGTACTTTTATATGTTATATTGTCTAAATTATCCTCAAAAACAAAACAAACTTAGTTACTCATTAAAATTATTTAAAAATTCTATTTATCGGGACCGCATTTCATTGTCCCAATTTTTTCATTTGAACCCTAGAAATCATTGATTTTCTTCGCTCTCGCAATTGATGTCCATTTATCACGGGGATTCAACGGCGTTGCTTGTTCTTCCGTAAGGTATGACAAATATAAACTTTACCCTTCCAATCTACTTATGAACCCTCTATTATAAATTGATTTAGATCCCCTTTTCTCTTTTACCTTGCGGAATAGCGGAGGCCACCATATCACTCATCCGACTCGATGAAGTAATTATCTGTTGCTAATTTCTCACCGTCGTTTCTCACTGCCTTTTATTTGGGTGAAGCGTGGCCAGTAGAAGCGTGTGTGTTTTAGTTGGGGTGAAAAGAAGGTCCACCATCGTAAGAGAAGTGGTGATAGATATTGTATTTTGATGTGATGACTTCATTGATGATGTGGTCAGGGTCGTGGTAGTGCTGAGAATGGAACCGTGGGCAGCGTCGTGGTGGTGTGAAAAGTGTCCTAGTCAGAGTCGTAGTGGTGTGAGAAATGTGAGTAGAAGAACTGTGATCACTGTTTTGTGGACAATGTTTTCAGGTCCATCAAAAGTGTGGTTGGGTGAGGAGATAACTCTTCCACGACCACATCATTACATAGTATTTTCAGATAGAATCTCGAATGGTGAAAGGAGAGGGATAATGAATCTTAGTGAGACATGGTTATTCTCAGCAGAGCGGTTGTGTTGAATTTGAGGTGTCTCATCTCGGATAGGGATGATGGTTTACTCTGAAATATGTTCAAGCAGTTACTATTTTAGATTATAATTATCTCTTTAAGTTAGTAGATTGTGTCAAGAGAATGTGATCGGAAAATGAGGTTTTATAATTATTTATCGTGGTAAAATTAATGTTTTTTCCAAAACAGGAGAGAGAAAGAAAAAGAAAAAACAAAAAATAAAGAATGAAACAAAAATACAGGGGCATTATGGTTAGGTAAACGCTTCAAACACATGCCAAAGTCCACTTCAAGTTCAAAGTAACTTTTTCTGTAAAGTTCACCCACTAAAGTAACCTTTTATGTAATCAACTCTCCTAATATCTACACAAACCCTCTCTCTCATCTGCAACTCTCTTTTCTAACTTAATCATAATCCCGTCGAAAGCACCTCGTCTCCGAATAACTTTTTCAAAACTCTACTCAAACTTCTCCAAACCGATTTCACCACAAATCTTGATTCTTTCACTAATCTATGAAGCATAAGAAACTTAAATCCAGAAAAGCTTGTTAATTTGGAACCATTTTTTTTTCTTATACTTCCTCACTCATAACAAAATCCTTCTCTTCCCTATAATCCTAGGTGAACCAGATCTTTGATAATAATAAGAGAACAAAAAGATGATTACAACAACAAAGAAAATACAAAGATGTAGAAAAAGAAGCTTTACCTTCTGATCTTCTAAATTCTAGATTGTCTGATATTCTAAATCCTTTTAATCGATTCTCGTTTTTGTTTTGTTGGTTTCTTAGTGCTGTTGTGGATTTCAAAATCCAGATATGCGAAGTTTCGATTTCAAAATCAGATTTGCTATTACATCTACACATAACTTCATCCATGCTCCAGATATCCACACATGGAATAACAACATACGAAGAACAACAAAGCTTGATTTGTTTGTTATTTTATTTCCAAATCTTTGGTCTCTCATCAAACCCACCGTTAAATCAAAGGTTCGAACTTTAGGCTATTTCTCTAACTTCACCATCAAAATCTTGAAACCAAAGTTTGGATTTTTTCAGATTGTGGGAAGACCTTTGTTGTTAGCGAACGAGGAGTCAAGAACGAGCCAAAACAAGCTGCTGGAGAGATTCTCTCTTTCTTCACATGGAATAACTTCAACACTATTGATCGCGGAAAAACAATCATGTATGCTCATCAAGAAGAAAGTTTCAGAGTTGTTTTGAATGGGTTTTAGTTTTAGTAAGCCATGTTCGCACTTTTATTTTAGAGTACAAAACCTTGTCCATAATATATTTTGTCCACAATACCCTGAAGAGATGTTTCACTTGATTAACAACTTAATGAAGATGAAGAGATGATGTTTGTTGCTTACTACTAATACATCTTATATAGAGATGCTCCGTTGATTAATTTATTTTAATATATTTTTAATGTTTCTGGATTTATGGGTTCTCTTTAACAAAACCTTGTCATTCAAGCTTTGTTGTTCTTCGTAGACATGTATATTATTGTTTGAAGTTATTAACATATTTATCCTTGAGATTGTAGATATATTAACGTCCATATTCATAGTCCTTTAATATGTTCATAAATCATTATACATAATTCGTTGTCGACAACTCATCATCCAAAATCGTTTTCATTAAAGGAATTTTTGTTTTAATTATTATGTTCACATATAGAAAGTGTGTCACATGTAAAATATGTTCCTATGTGTAAAAGAAAGATAAAATGTATCTTAATAAACAACTCAAATTTTAAAGTCTATCATACTATTCAATCACGCATGTGTAGACAAAAACTTATTCCAATTAATTCTATTTTAGTTATATCATCAGTTTTGATAAAAAAAAAAGTGATATCATCAGTTTGGTTAACTAAATTGTTTTCAATAGTTATGTTACTCATTTTTATAATTTTTGTTTTGACATTTTTTACATAAATTAAAAATGTTCATAATACATTTATGTTTTATTAATTATATCTATTGGATCAATATAATTTAAAATAAAGAAAAAATATAATTTACATTGAATAAATTTTGTGTAAAAATGTTAAAATGAATTTTTATTTTAAATGGAGAAAATATTATTTATTTAAAAAAATATTTTATCTATTTAAAAGGTAAAGAGTAAGTTAATCTATCTATACTATTATTTGCGAAGTGATTTTTCGCAACGGAGCTCTCACGTTAAAAGTTAGAGTGGTCAAAGTCGATATTACCCTTAATAAATTTTATATATAATTAATTATATAATCAAAAACGAATCTTTATTAATAATATTATTTTTATAAGATAACTCTTATATATTGTGTTGTTATCTTAAAACATATCTTTCAATTTTAAAATTAAAAAAAGAAAAACTATTTATAATAATTAAGTGGTTAAAGTTAATATTATCTTTAATGAATTTTATATATAATTAAAACGAATTTTAATTAATAATATTAAAATTTTATTAAATAAAATAATTCTTATATATATATATATATTATAAACTAATAGATATTTATAAAGCGATTAAGCCCGCACGTGCGGGCAAAACACCTAGTATTATAATAATTTTTGAAAAGAAAAATAGAAAGGTGAGCAATGTCAATAGTCAAAAAAAATTTCTTTAAGATATACATAAAGTTCCAAAACAACAAACGAAGCTTAATGGAAAGATTCGATGTTTGGTTCACGCTAGACCCACAGCGACACAAGAAACAATACGATTTCTTGGTGGAACAAACTTAAAGGTGATACATGAAATTAACTTAAAGATGGAGTGCATATCACTTTTTATTTGTTGATATATTAGATAGAAAGAAGTACTGCACCAATCCTTTGTATATTCAATTCTAAATATTCTTAATCAAACGAAACTGAAACTTCCTATTTATACACTTATTAATAGTATATGTTAAAAAGAGTAATAGTTCTAAATAAATATTCTTATTAATTTTAAATATTCTTAATCAAACGAAACTGAAAGGAGTAATAGTTTCTCTACCCGACAAAAAACTTTACTCATTTCAACTCTCAATATGTTAAAAAGAAACCAAACACATTCCCATAGGCCATAGCCATATTCTCCATTAAATGAGTTCGTTTTTTTAATCTTCACCAACTGCTTTAATTATTACACTTGTCTCGTTTGTAGTTTCCTTCTGCAACAGCTTTCCTAAACTTATTTTTGTATTAATTAAAACATAGATAAAACGTAAATAGAATAACAATACATAAATTTTGCTGAGTTGCTAACAGGCTACAATAGAAAAGAAAGGCTGAACTCAGACGATATGGCTAAGTTGAACCAGAAAGCGCATGGCCAGTTCCAAGAAGTTTGAAAAGACTTTAACTCACACATCGACAGCTATATGATAAAACAGCTTTTAATCCACAGATAATGAATACATAATACTCCATTCGTTTCGGAAAGAGTGTCATTTTGAAGTTTTATTTTTATTTCATAAAGAGTGTCGTTTTCTATTTTCAATGCATAATTTATTAATTTTATTTTTTAGTTTAATTTTTTATTGGTTGAAATATAGTTAGGTGTATGGGTAATGATATTTTTATATGAAAAATATGCAAAATTAAATGTTTTCTTAATCCGTGTGCACAACTCTAAAATGACACTTATTATGAAATAGAGGGAGTACTTTCACCGAATTCAATTTCATATTACATAAACAAAACACATGCAAAATAATTACAAAATAACTATTAAAATAAATATGTGTACCGTTAAATTTCTATTTATGTGATTTGGTACAATTTTTGTAAATAAGCAAGATCTCTTTTTATTAGGAGTTTATACGTTGAAGTAAGAAAGTAGCTACAATAATATACACCATGGATATGATATGAGTAGAGGTGGAAAAAATATTTGTGAAATTTGATTCGATATGTTATCTGTTTAGATTCGATATGAATATCTGATCCATCATATATATATATATAATATGTATATAAAAATTATACATGAAGAAAAATTATATATATTAATTATAATTATATAATTACTATGTTTCTACATTTATTCTACAATATTTTTATTCATAAACTGATTATTTAGTTATTATTTAACATAAGTTAATTTTTATTTATGTGATAAAATATTCTTGTTTTATATTAATTCTGATTTTTTTATCATAAGATATTTTATAAGTTTTTACCATAAGATATTTCAAATCATGATTAAGAAGACACTTTAGACAACGAAAAATGATTAAGAAGACAAAAAGCTGAGAATTCACGTTGACATGGGTCAAGACCCAAGATCAAAAGGGTAATCTCGTCTTTTTACCGACAGCACCAACCGATAAAACGAACGGCAGGGCAATATCTAATACGTACATACATTTTATACACAAACACATATTCACAGCAAAAACTTCAAAGCCCCCATGAATCTCTAAAGATAGCATAAGCTTTTAATTTCTAAAGAGAGACTTGAAAACCCGGATTCGGATCCAAATACCCGAATATGCCGATTGGGTGGGTTAAATCTTTGCATTGCAAATCAAGAGCTTTCGACGACGTTTATCATCACTCCAACAACGGCAAACTCTCGTTGCCAAGTTACAGCTGCCGAAAATCCGTTAAAGACGTCATCGATACCCGACCCACCCGACCAGGATCCGGTAATAAAAACCTTAAACCCGACTCGAATTTAAGACGTTTACGGTCCTCTCGTCGACCCGAATCAGAATCGAATTCTTCTTATAACCCGACCCGACGAAGCGTATCCGCAAGAGCTTCCACAGAGTCTGCTGCATTGCCCGTTCTGACCGATCTTCCCGATGGTCATCCGTCGAGAAACGTCGTGGAGATTATATTCCAATCTAGCTGGAGCTCCGAAGAATTTCCGGGTCGGGTTGAGATGATTTTTAAAGTTGAAAACGGGTCGAGAGCGGTGACCCGGTTCGAGGAGTACAGAGAGGCTGTGAAGTTGCGATCGCGCTCCAAATTGGATTCAGATGACGGCGCGTGCGATGAAGACGCGAGGTGTTCGGCGGATGGGAATGAGATGATGAGGTTTTATCCTTTAGGTCCGATTCCGGGAGGGATTAACAGCGGCGCGTGGGGTTTTCCAGGAGGTAAAGGAGCGGCGGTTTGTACGTTTTCAGGTAGCGGCGAAGCGCATGATAGCACAGATGGCGGAGGAGGGAGGAGAGCGATGCTGATTTGTAGAGTAATAGCGGGTCGGGTTGCGAAGAAAGGAGAGTTCGGGTCGGATTCAGTTGCGGGTCCAGATGGTGAGTTGATTGTTTTCGATGCACGCGCTGTGTTGCCTTGTTTTCTAATCTTTTTCAGATTGTAAAAAAAGAATAATTATCGAACTTTGGAAAATAAG